>JAHLKF010000047.1:0-54034 GCA_025558075.1 Gaertneriomyces semiglobifer
TGGTTCTGCGGCGCCCCCGGTTGACCAACGTGTTCCAGACGATTCTCCGCCGTGCGACCGGACACAGTAACGTGACACTGTCATGGGCATCGATAACGTTACCGTGTACGCACCACGCAGACCGATAGAACGTGTGAATGTTGGAAGTTGCGGAACCCGTTACTTTCCCGTTGCCAACTGGCGAGAACATCGTACCCGTACTACCATTGCAAAAACCATTTATCAAGACTTCCGGAAATCCGATGTCAAGGCGGTGATACAAGCCCCTTACCCTTTTGGAAGATTTCATACGTTGGCCGCTCAAACCGATTCAGCCATGAAACGTACTCCTGCATCTGTGAGACTCCGACAACCCCCACATGGAACAACACCTGTCATTGCTGGACGTTCGGAAGGTCCTCCAAACGCCTTTTACGGTGGTAACGTTGATCAAATTCGCAAGGTTACCTATCAAGACGATCCGATGGAAGGCATCAAGTACCGCACAGGTAAAATCATGAAAGGTGGTGTGCTTAACTTGAAGACCTCCTCTCCTAGTGACAAGTGGATGAAATACCGAACGACCCGTTTGGTAGGTCCTACTGGACGTCATCATGGTCCACCGTCACAGGGGACCAGTGTGAGGGAACGTCGAGCGCCGAGTAGCAAGGCTTCATCTGGAGGAGTGGTTATCCCTCATGCGGTGGCAGGGTCTGTTGGGTCGCTCCTTGATGAAATGAAAGGATTATGAGATAGTGTGCACTTCATACTGTACCTTACAACCTCACACGACCGTCCGACGCAATAGATACCTCGGTTTCTTCTTTTCTTGTGCATAGTTGATTATTCATTCTTTTTGTGTAGGCGCCGCTCCACAATGCCAAAGTCCACTGCACCTACCGAGAGCTCCCCATCCATGTATGTCGCTTCCGCCAAGTCGATGGGTCCACCTACGAAACTGGATGAGACATCATCAGCGTCAGTTGAAACGAAACCTAAACGGACTCTTTCGGAGGAACAAAAACAAAAGATGAAAGATGCTCGCAAAAAACATCGCCAAGAGAAACTGGCCGAAGAAGAAAAACGTCGTGAGAAAGAACTTTTAAAAGTAAAAGCCGAAGAAGAAGCTGCTAATGCTGCCAAGGCTAGAAAGGAAGCCGCGAACGCAAAACGTCGGGAAGCCCGCAAACGGAAGCAAGAAGGTGTCTCCGAAAACGAAAACAGCGACACCAAGTCGGACCCCCGTTCCGAAACCGAAACCGAAGCACGTTCTGACCAAGTGCCATCTCCACCGACAGAGACCGTGAGCAACGGTGTTAGTAAACCAAAATGTGTCCGCAAACCAAAGAGTGAACCTAATTTGGATTCTGCAGAGGACAAGCCCCCAACCTGGTTCACCAAGTTTGTCACCTCCATTGTGAAAGAGCAAGAAGAACAAAAAGGTGCCAAAATGACCAAAAAGGAACTGAAAGAGTTGGCAAACCAGGAGGTTGAACAAAGATGGCATGATGGGTACACTCGTGAACGTGTGCGTGGAGCTGTAGATAACCATGTCGCATCCATGTATTCGATGATGATTTTTGGTTAACAATATATGTACGTCTTTTATTCATCTATACGTACATGAAGCAAAACATTTTGACGATGAATGGGAAGCAACCCTGTCAACATTGATTCAAACACTGAATCCTCATTGTAGAGTAAAAACAGTTCAGCGTCATCACAGCTGAGTTTGACAAGTTCAGCGAAGCGGCACCATTTGATCCAGTTTTCGCCATACTTGTAAGGTATACGTTGCGAAACCCGACGACAATACACGGATGCATTAGGTGCTTGACTGGTTCCATTGTCACATGAGATGAGGTCGTGTCGATGTGGGGTTGATTCGGCCCGTAGGAACGTTCGTACAATACGGTAGTGCCAATGGAACCCGCTCCCCATCCCAAGGATTTAAAACGCATGGGGCCTGCCGCACCATAACCTGTAGGACGTTCCCGCACTCGAATCATCATCTTTATATTTTGCCCACCCCATCTAACAGTTTTCAGTTTCTATAGACTTTATCAACAGCCTTGATGAGATCGGGATGATGCTTCTTCATCCAATCGGCGGCAGTCTTGTTCTTCGCAAATTCTTGGTACAGTTCCCACGTGGGTTCCCACGTGCGATTCGTAGAGGGTTGCCAGTCGACAAGGACCCAAATGCGTTTCTTCTCATCCACCTTGGCATCGAGCAACTGTTTCCATGTCCAACGTTTGGTACTGGTGTACTCGACATCAATGGACCGCCTTCGAGCGGCGGTAGCAAGTTTGGATGACGTCTTCTTGATCCTGCATTTTGCGAGCTCCAAACGCTCCGAACGACGAAAAGCGCCACGATTCACCGACTGAACAGAAAGCGCGGCAGCCTTGTCCTTATTACGTTTACGACGCCACTCACGTTTGTACCGATTCTGTTCAGCGCTTGTAGCCCACCGAAGGTTGTAGAGGTAGTTGTTGTGCGTGTTGCATTGATCAATGTGATCCACTGACAGACCGTACTTCTTAGCATTTGCACGCTGCTTAGGTGTCGAAAATGCCTCCATCACCAAACGATGCACTGTGTGACGTTCCAATCGAGATGAGTCGTGGACATTGGTAGGGACATTTGCGTACAGATAGTTGGAGTCGTCCCCCTGGAGTGGAATCAGTGCACCGGTTTTGGCGTCACGAATGTTTCCGAAAGATGAGCACTCAACCTGACGCAATCTTGGGTGGATTTTCCATTCTTCTTCGTCACATGCTGGACGTGCGTGTTCAATGAGACGGTACTTGTCTTTGAAGACAAGAACATCCAAAGCATCGGAAAGGACTTCTTCAGTCACAGCGTCCGGATCGTCGAACAAACCCTTGACATATGGCAGCGCATCGGTAAAACCCTTGTCCCATATGGCATACCCCATTCAATCCAGTTTGCGCCATACTTGTAAGGGATACGTTGTTGAAACCCGATAACGATACATGGATGTGTCAGGTGCTTGACAAATTCCATAGTGGTATGACATGTGGTGGCATCGATAGGGTGTGGATTTCGTTCGTAAGTTCGCTTATATAACACGGTTGTACCAATAGAACTGGCTCCCCATCCCAAGGATTTAAAACGCTGTTCACCTGCTGCGCCGTAACCTGTAGGGCGTTCTCGCACTCGAATCATCATCTGTCGCATGCTTCTGTGTCTCACAAATGTTTGGATGCGTGAAGGAACGAAAGGGCGGTGCATCAACGTGACATCATCTCCCGATTCGTCCAAAATAAACTCATCGTCATCCTCGTCGTCTTCCTCTTCTTGCATCGTTGATGGTGCATCTTCCGACCATGTCGAATCCTGCGAACGAATCGATTCCGAGTCATTGCCGCTACCTTCTTCCAGAGTCGATGTAACATGTTGTACAGTGCGTTCTGCAATGTGTAATGAAAGATCCTGATCATAGTAATTGCAAAGAATGTTACAGGGGGAGTAATCAGCAGTATTCCGAAACTGATAAACACAGTACTGCAGTGTCGTATCAAAGATGTCGTCGACGAAATTTCGTTCTTCACGAGTAATTTCAAAAGCGGCTCCGGCGACAAGGGGTAAGATGTTGAATGTTCGCAACGTTTGGTGAATCATGGTGAATGTAGAGACTTTATCCACGGTGTGAAGACCCCTGACGAACCGTCGAAAAAACCATCTTAACAACGGTTGGCTGATGGCTACCAGTCTAGCAGCCTCTGCAATCGCATGTCCTTTCAACATTGTCAACACAGTGTATTGCAGAACACATTCCCTCAGCTCTGGTGGTAATCGTTGGGTAAGAACCTTTTGAACTTTAACGTCGTCCAACATATCTTCACTCCAATGGATGCCGGTAAACATTTGCATCTCAAAGCGGCCGTCGTTTGTGACATTTTCAATCTTGAATATCCGTCCATGACGACCGTGTAGTACTTGTACGTTTTCTTCGACAGTCATTGTTACATGTTGGTTTTTCCATTTCACAAACTCTACTCTTTTTATATGCACCTCATAATAGCAATCTCCTCAACCTGCCATGCCAGCGACCTTTGACGATCTTCCTGTGGAGCTTCGAAAACTCATTTTCGGGATCCGCGCCAAAGACCATATGTATGATCGTATTCGGACCTTGGAGAAGCTTTTTACTCCACAGCGTTTACGCACTCATTTTCGAACCCGTCTTGCTCAACGCATTGGTCCCATGGGAAGCTTGTAAGGTCCTGTTCTCGATGAACCAGCATATGTCACCAAGTTAGGAGGCTCGTGTCTTCGGCGTCGTCGCTATCAAACCTATGTGATTCTCGAAGGTTCTGATAAGCCAAAATTGCTCTACGAGGTGGAACTTTACTTTAAGCCTGGTGTACCTTCCGGACACTTACAATATCAACCTCAAGTCCATTTGCTATTTTGTGCAATATGTGCGTCCCTCTTTGGTACCATCATCATGGACTTTGGTCATGACAATCTTCGTTCCTTCTATGGTGAAATGTTGTCTGCGGAGATGGTCTGGTAGAGCTTTGTTGAAGAATGTTTGTCAGAGTACAACCTGACTATTTAATAAATGACTCTGTAGGGTAACACCCCCTCAAAATATTCCAAAACCTTCTATGAGTTTCCATAAACGACACCAGAGTGTCTGAAACTCTTTGTGGCTGTGTGGCGTACTATGAGTCACTCTCTTCCGATCCCTGGGTTGCACGCACAATCCAAACTCTATTTCTTTCATGAAACTTTCATACATTTCCATTGTTTCCATTCATTTCATAATAAAACGCGTTTTTCCCGAAATCTATGAAATTTATCGCAATTTATCCGAAATTTACTCCGCTTCCGCGCCCACTTTTGCGTTATCGATACCGAAAAAGGTGTTACAAACTATCATACCCCTTTCTCTCACGTATAGCGCGCATCAGCCGCGCGTACACGTGTTCAGCATAGCCCAGTATTACTGACACATGTGTCACGTGCCAGGTTACATGTGACCCATGTGACTGAGGCCCTAACCCAAGTCACATGACCCTTTCCGTCGGGTAGTTTAACTGACGTCAGGCACCTACACACACTGAGATCTCTAGACTTAGACATAATAATGAGCTTATTACAAGGATAAAGCACATAGCTGTGATCCTCTGCAACAGGTTATGAGCCCCTTGCATTGCTAGCTGTTCCAGCTTACCCCTGCCCCTCAATCTCCGGGTGGAACGGCCCGTTACCAACGTTTTCTCACTGAACCGAGCGATCACGCTGTTTTTCCCGATATATGACGCTCCGGACACTTATTGAACACCCTGCCTGTGTTCGCCTGTACCCGCTTATTGAACACCCTGCCTGTGTTCAACGCTCCCCGGATCACCCTGCCTGTGTTCCATGCTCCCGACACCGTTAAATACCCTGCCTGTGTTCATCAACCCTTATTTCCTTTCTTCTTAGATGGCCCGTTCGACACGCAGTACCAAGGATGAATTCCTGGCCGACGACCCCCCGTCACTGTTCGCTGAACGACTGTTAACTGACACGCTCAAGAAAATCACCCCGTTCGACGGCCATCACCTTGATGCTGCCCCGCGACTGTTGATCTTCATTCGCTCCGTCAACCTGATGCACACGCTATGTCCCGATCTCACCGAGGAAGACCTTTTCTTAGTCGCTGTCTGCAATCTCCATGACCACGCACTGACCTGGCTCGAGGACTGGAACCGCTCCGCGGGCAAAGCCGACTCCATCACCCAGTGGACCCACCTTCGCCGCGCGTACAGCGCGCGTCAGACGCGCGTACACGTGTTCAGCATAGCCCAGTATTACTGACACGTGTGTCAGGTGCCAGGTTACAGGTGACCCATGTGACTGAGGCCCTAACCCTAGCAACATGACCCTTTCCGTCGGGTACACCCCTAACCCTACCGCACTCCCAGCGCACCTCCATTTTTCCCTCCCCCGGGACATGCCCGAGCACATGTAAAAGGCATACCGTCAGACGTCCGACGGACATTTTCAGTTCGATCTCCGTCAGCACTCCAAGACCTTGATCTCCGTGGGACATCCAGCTTTTTAGCGTCAGAGCTCCTGCGGACATCCTGTGGATGTGCGTGGGTGCCCGGATACCTTTTACCAGGACATTCGCAGGGGGTTCCCTGCAGATAGCTCATATTGGGTATACCGCTGAACGCTGCTTATAACCGATAATACTATTGCATTATTATACATCAGCAATGTTTATATGACTGTCTGTTTGATTTCGATCACGGTTCCTCGTCAGGATCGCTGCTTTCCACTTCCTCCACTTCCTCCACTTCCTCCAAACCCTCCATCGGCTCCGCGGTACTTTCTTCTTCTATTTCTTCTTCTTCAGTACCCTCGGACGTGGTTTTGGTGATGTCTTGGGTCTCGGTCTCCATGATATCAGCGGGTGGGGGCACATTGTGCGAATAAACGAACTCCACAGACTCTGTGTCAATGACAAGATCGAGTTCACCCGGGTCCTCCCTGGGCTTCTCGGAACTCATAGGTGCATGGGTGTACTTGATCTTGTCGTTGTGGATAATCCGGTCAAAATACCTATTGAACTCTATGTCAGTTAACCGGTTTGCAGGCAGTTTCAAGATCGCTCCACCCACTCAGCGAGCTCCTGGCCGGTTCTCATGTCGTAAGAACCCCTGATGCTGTTATCCAAGGCGTTCCAGAAGCTCTGGCCGAACTCTTCTCGGCCGTAATCTCTCTCCATGGCAGCGACCACTGCCCTCTATGACGGTGGTCAATGGTGTCAGTGTCATGGATATCTCTCGGGCAACACTTGACAGTGGCACTTACCATCAATGCAGCCCGTTTAAGATGGGCATCTGTTACTGTTTTCATGCAGAAGAGAAGCTCAGCAAAGGACAGCAAATGAAGGTCATTCACCTTCTTGTCACCAGGAGTTCCAACAACCAAAACAGCCTTCATGTCGCTTTTCACAAGGGTCAATGAGTTGGAGGCGACCTTGCGGACCTTGGTGACAATTGCAGCATTGCTCTCGATGGTGTGGGTAACACCCCACTGCTTCTTGAAGGCAAGAGCAGTCAATCCTTCAGCTTCATTGATGTATCGTCGTGCCTTGGGATGGTGAACAAGCTTCCTTGCGGCAGCCCTGGTGCTTTTCTGGAGGGTTGTCAGCTACAGCGACATCAACAATGAACAAGAAGCTTTCACCTTTCCGCTCTCCGACAATTCAAAGTTCTGCACCACCATCTTGGAGCTCTGTGATGACATCTTTTTGAGCTCTAAGAGATCACACTTGAGGCCCAAAAGCTGCTCCGCAAACCCTTTTTGCGAAAAGGTGACCGCTTCTTCCTTGTCGTCACCTTCAAGACCTTTTGCCTCGATCACAGCTATAGCTTGAGCCCTTGTCAAAGAGGTTGATGGGCCGGTGGCAGGCTGGCGGGCAGGTGTACGTCTTGGAGGCATTGTAGCAGCTGGTTCAGAAGATGGACGTTTGTTGTTGACGTTCCTCGTATTGTGATGATTCTCCTTGTTCGATGCTTGCAGCTCTGAAAAAGGAATTGATGGAGGGTAAGCAGACGAAAGAGAAAGGTCAATGTTCACCCGCCTTGCGGCCCGAGCAGGAGATTTTGACGCCATGATTGGACGCATGTTAAGAGTTGTCGAAAATGCGGCTGCCTGTCGTTTCGCAATGAAAAAATACCATGTCGCAGATGCTGAACAAGAGGTTGCCGTATTTTCGACAGCTTCTATTAAGAGGTTACTATGCAGTTGTGGCGCCGAAGGGGTGAAGAAAAAGGTTTTATCGCTCCCTGGACCTCACCGGGAGGTCCCGTGCCTGAAACCCGGGGGAGGACAAAATCTGACGCGGTTACAAACCTGTATTGATTGCAATAAACGCGTAATATTTAAGTTATTGATAGCTAAATGTACGCGTCAACGGGCCAAGGACCCCTGCAAAAGCTTCCCCCAAGGCATTCCCTCGACACCTCCTGGAACTGCGCATCCTCCATCTTCTGCATTTTCTTACACCTTCTTGAACTGCACATTTGTCGATTTTGCATTTTCTGATGCTGGTGGTGTTGTTATTCATCAACCTGGATACCTGGGCCTACCTGGAGCACCTCCTCCTCCTCCTGCCATGTGGAAACCGAGTCCTGCGACTCCTGCAAGTCCCGTACCGACGTTGACCCATGGTCTTAAGGAGAACACCGATTCATTGCCGATTTCGACGTTACCTCGGTCAGCATTCATTTGGAGAGATGGAGATTGTTCTTGCGATTGCGATTGGTGAGTTCCTGCTGCCGTATTTGATCTTACTGACCTCCTCTGCGCTAGAGCAACCTGACGGTCTGTGCACTGCACAGTTGCCTCATTCCGTTGGCCTATTGCGACGGCAATCTTCTCACAGACATTGAGCTCCTCAACCTCAAACTTCAGGATATCACGAAGCCAGGGTGTGTTGTGACAGAAAAGGTTCACCAGCAATCTATCCCGAACCTGGTGAGTATGGATTACCGCTGATACCTCCTTGGTTAAATGCACTCTTTCTTGTAGAATGCCCTGGGTGGTTCTCTGTCGACATCCGGACACGGCACAGTTGTGTTGAACATTCACCGGCCCGACAATTTCTTCGACATTGACCCATCGGCTGATTTGAACATTCCACCCGACAATAGGTGTCGAACGACGGCATATCGAGCGAACCTCCTAGCAACATCCACAGAAGGCCCATGCCTGTTGGTATGCACAGCATGGTTTCTCATTACTTTGTTGAATGACCCAAACTTCTCTGACATGTACAACACTGCCGGGCCGAACTCGCGGATATTTTCAACGACATGTGCAAGGGTGTGGTACTTCGCATGGGCAGAGAGCCATGACACATTGATATCTGCAATGGTTGCCATCATTGCTTGTAGAGACCGCTGAAGAACATCGAGATAAGTATCGACGTCGGAGATCCTGCAACTGAACAACTGTACCGACACCGTCGCTAAATATTGCCATGCTTTCAGCCATTTCTGCGACAACAGGCCTTGGAACACCGGTACAGCCACTTGGACAAATGCTCGGCGATCTTTTCCCTGCAATGACCCAACGTACTGAACGAGCTGATTGCCACGCAATGGTCTTGGAAATCCCACTGATGACAATGCATCGATGCACACTGTCAACACTTTCTGATCCTTATCTGAAAGTTCTTTTATAGATGCGACCATGAGATACTCGATCAAACCGAGCGACAACGTATGAAGGATTTCCACAGGGATGTGTCGATGTCCACTGAACCCATATCCAAGTCGAAACATTGGACTGATCATGTCTTCAACAGAAATCGCCGGAAATGACACCTGCATATGACCCTGCACATCCTCGCGCGTACATCCAGGATTTCGATCGATGAATTCTCGCATTTTGGATATGAAGAATGCACCGTACTTACAATCAATGCCGGTCGACTTCTTATCGTGGTCAAGAGCTGCCTTCGTTGTACGAGGATCTAATGCGACAAGCAACCTGCGACGCAGGACCTCCTGCGTACCTCCCCATTGCCTTCTCTGGTGGGTTTCTGTCGTTGTCATTCCGTATAAACCATCAACTGTCGTTGCATCCCTTTTTACTTCACAGAAGCGACAAAACCGAAGACCTCGTCGAATGTCAATACCTGCTGCAAGCTCATTGGTCATTGGATTATCGCATTCGATGAGAAATACACCACCTACGGCAAGTATCTCTTCCCTTTGCATTACGTCGTATGCATTGATGCCCTTTTCCAACCCAGATACAACGTCTTGGAGCACTTCGCGGCCGATTTGCAAAGGAGAAAGAGTGTTCGACGTTGCAAGAAAGTGGACATTATAATTGAGTTGAATGTACTCAAACGGAAGGCCGGCAAGCTGGAAATACCAATTGTAATGGGCATTCCATTTCTTAGAGACATTCCCGGAGACAGCATCGCAAAAGAGAATCAATGGAACCATGACGATACGCTTGCCTTGGGCCTTTTCTCGCAGAAACCTGGCTCTGTCGCTGATCGCTAATGCATACTCTCTGTTGTAGTGAATGCGTCGTCGAATGGAAGATTCACAATCAATCTCGTACCTCCCACGGACCTCCGACGTATCTGGACCAGGTTCGAGAAGACATTCCGTTCGAAATAATCCTTCGTCATTGCTGATCCAGTACCCATTGTCAACTTCGAAGACGAATTTGCCTTTGACATGGAGATATCCCTGCCGCACACAGAAACCATCGATAAGTAGCAGGTCAACATCACCGCCACCCGATTGACACCAAGCTAACTTGCCAACATAGTAGCTGAATATTCCCTGGGAGATCATTGGGGCCGCAAAATGTGGATCTGTTTTCCACCGTGTGGATTGATACAGTTCGGCGACGGCATTGCCGGTATCTTCTGGAAAGAGACGCAGGTGCTGCATCACCCGGGGATTGGCGAGCTCTTGTTTGATGATATCGTTGATGTCATTTACGAAGAGCACATCACCTGAAGCGGTGGTTCTTTGGTGCGTATGCATGCTGATAGTACATTTGATTTTTTCAATCTCATTCTTGACGCTTTTGTATGATGGCAATGTCGCTCCGAGCTGCCGGGCCCACCACCATATTAGTTTCGCAAGTCCCTCTGAGATTGGATGTCGAGGAAGCGTCAAAAAGAAAGCGCAAAGAGCAACTCCTTTGCTCGAGAACGGAGCGTAGTCAGCCGACCCACAGAGATCACAAGGAAAATCATTCTCCGCATCACTGTCGGTACTGTCAAAGTCGAATTCCGAGTCGGTATCCGAGCTAACATCTTGTGTCAAACCTCCCGTGGAGCTCCCAGCGTCATCGAACACATCGACGACTTGTGCTACTTCTACTTCATCCGCAATTCTGTCGAAGGTACGTTCGATCAATTCACGTTCTGTGTATCTCCATTCGCTTACGTGCCCATAATATTTCTCTTCTGTATATGAATTCTGAGGGTGGACAAACGAAAATGCCTCTGGATTGGAATTTGCAGATTGGAAGTCTGAACCTTCGGATGCCGGTACTGTTGGTGCATCACTTGGTGTAGGTGTACCTCTTCTGACAGATTGTGAGCTCTGATTTCGCAGCAGACGCTGATGACGATGCGCTTCACGAATGTGCCGTGTGGAGGTCAAATGCCGACGTAAGATGTGGATTTTGTTCTTAAGAGTGATGCCGCATAACGTGCAACGTGCCTCTGTAGAGAGGATCTCGAAAGCGTCAAGGTATAGCATTGTAGAAAGGTGATGACGACAACAACTACGACGGCATCTACACCGCCGAAACGAAGGGCGACGACGATAACGTCTACGACGGCATCTACACTACCGAAAAGGAGAAGCGGCCGACCCCATAGATCTTACTGCAGGTGATATGGAACTTGAACGTGCAAGTAGAAAAAGAGGCAACACGCGCTAAGTTAGAGACTGTATAGAAGATGTAGATGTCCCCAGGAGCTCCCCATGTATATGTATAGGATATGTAGGCCCGGTTGTCCCCAGGAGCTCCGGACAGAGGTGTGCAGGATATGTAGAAAGTGGTGCTCCTGGGGAGCTCCAGGCGGATGCAAAACTAACCTCCTAGCACTGACCTCCGTCAGGACATCCAGCTTATCTCCGTAGGAGCTCCATGAGCATACATTTTGTGTGTCCAGCAAAATCATGCGGGGGGACAAAACTTCGCATGTACTGACGTACTCCATTACCTAAGCACTCCCGTGGGACATCCCCCAGGGTTAGGGGTGTAGTTTAACTGAGGTCGGGCACCTACACACACTGAGATCTCTAGACTTAGACATAATAATGAGCTTATTACAAGGATAAAGCACATAGCTGTGATCCTCTGCAACACGCTTGGCGCAACACTGCATGAGCGAACAAAAAATCCGTTACACCTCTGCAAAAACTAGCTGTAGTCCTCTATGCATGGGGCTCATATCCTGTTGTGCAGGAAATAGCTCTGCTAGTTCAATGTCTATCTATCTATGTATCTTGTCTAGAGATCTACACCCCTAACCCTGCCGCACACCCAGCGGACCTACATTTTTCCCTCCCGTGGGACATGTCCGAGCGCATGTAAAAGGCATACCGCCAGACGTCCGACGTACATTTTCAGTTCAATCTCCGTCAGCACTCCAAGGCCATGATCTCCGTGAGACATCCAGCTTTGTAGCGTCAGAGCTCCTGCGAAGATCCTGTGGATGTGTGCCCGGATACCTTTTACCAGGGCATTCATCGGGGGTTCCCTGCATACTGGGTTTACCGCTGGATGCTGCTTACACCCACAATAATATTGCATTATAATACAGCATCAGTGTTCATATACGTCGAAGATATGACTGCCTTGATCACAGTTCTTTGCCGGGATCGCTGCTTTCCTCTTCCTCCAAACCCATTGGCTCCGCGATACCTTCTTCGATATCACCGAAACTCAGTATCCTCGGACATGGTTTCAGTGATATCGAAGACGGTATCGCGGAGCCAGTGGATTTGGAGGAAGAGGAAAGCAGCGATCTCGACAAGGAATCATGATGTGTTCTGGGTGGAAAATGAACTTGGAAGAAAATCGCGAGTTGAACTGTTGGAGGGAGGCAAATGCCATGGAAACGGACATTGCTAACGGACGTGGCAAACGGACGGATGTCCGGGGGATCTCCACAGAGTCGACATGCAGCGCAGATCCTTGTAGATGTGCCCTCCCACATACTAACCCTGTTGCAGAGGATCCTGCTGAGGCTCTGGTCCTTCTAATAAGCTTATGTGTATTCAAGTCTGAGGTTCTAACAGTACAGTTGAATGCCCGGCATAAGAGAACCACCCGACGGAAAAGATCACGTGTCAGGTGTTAGGGCACCCAGTCACATGGGTCACATGCTCATGGGCACATGACGCACGTGTGTGTGCTGATATGGATAAGAACCCATGTCATAGCGCGCGCCCTGGTTAGGGTATCCCTATGACGTGTATGTCACCGGGACCCCCTTACAACAAACCCAGCAGCTCCAACGGATGTCCCCAAGGATGTGTAGCGGGACTACATTGACGTGACTCCTTCAGGACATCATGTGTACCTTCGTAGGAGCATCCGCGTATGCTCTCTGAATGTGCGGCCAAAATGTGCTGGGGAACAAAACTTCGCATGTACTGACGTACTCCATTACCTAAGCACTCCCGTCGGACATCCTGCAGGGTTGGGGGTGTATGTAAGAGCCCGATGCCAGGGTCATGTCTAGCACGAACGCTCACGTGACGGTGGGTGTTAGGGCTTACGTAAGACGCGCGTCTTACACGCGTCAGTACGCGTGCCTACGCGCGCGCCCTGGGTAGGGTAGCCCCTATGACAGGTATGTCACCGGGACCCTGTTACGACACGGTGTACATGTGCAGAATGAGTACCAGCTTTAGCTTGTGTGCCAGCATAGGTTTTATGTATGATTTATAGCTATTAAAAGGGCAAGCAGACTATTATGGAGTAGCTGGACTAGCTTAGCTTTTCTGCATAGTTACTATTGCCGTCTGTAATATATAGTCTTGTTTGGTAACTCGTTGCACAACGTTCAGTTATTTAGCAGTGCCCACCTGTGGGTGGCTGTGCGAGTTCATTAACTGGTTAATTGTCTGGCGAACCGAGATATACATTCCCTTGGTTTACCACTATGCGACGGTTTTGTATTATAAAAATCTATCCACCCTCAGTTCAAGCTGCATGCTAATACCATCATTATGATCAAGCCGAGTGTGGTTACTCCGCTGAATACTGCGGCAACCACTGCATTACCATATGCATACTGGGCGTTAACCCCCCGTACAACCACGTAGTATGTGCCACCAATGATCACCTCGTCGACCCTGCTGGCCAGATACGATGACATGCAGAGTACTACGATGTTGAGCACGATGCTAAATATCCCGATACATACTATGCCTCCTCCTTTGCTACCCATCGTTTAGTGGTGAGGCCAACTGCCTGGTGCGAAATTCGGCCAGACGTGAATGGCGAAAAAATACTGTGTCGCCGATTTCAACCGGGTGTCGTTCACCGAGTCTATTCGTAGGCTTTGCCTTTGAGAGATAAGTCTACCGGTGTATGCCGTAACTAGTGTTCTATTTGTTGCTTTCAAATTAAGGATGGTTATGTTGATGCTCTGAGGTGCTCATTAGATTTTGAATGTTCGTGCTGTCGGTCTTTCGCCTTGTTTTATCTGAATCCTTGGCGGGGATAGCACCTAATATGCCCCAATGTTTTCGTGTAAGGCGCACTGTTTGGAGCCGTAGCAATGCAATGCGCAGGTTCACCTTTCACTGATAAATATATATCTTCCTTACAGACAAACGGTGGTGGGTTGTGCCCGAGTCTGAGTTCGGCGAAACAACTGTGACCTTCGGTTTGTTATATAAATGTAGTACATTGGAGACTCTCTTCTGGTCAATTCCGTCTTTTCACCCTTTTTATCTTGTGCATCTTTACAGCGATTTTGTCTCTCTCCCCCCCCCCCCCAAAGCCCCCCCCCCCCAAGCCCCCCCCCCAAGCCCCCCCCAAGCCCCTATCCGGCCGCAGGAGGTAAAAACCTTGGCCCGACCCAACCATAAATGCTGCCACTGGACGCAGCATGTGCCGCTCCCTAATTAATAGCTGGCAACGATTGCTTTTTATTGACCCTTAGCCCGTGTCGGTAATCACGCCGCCTCTTCTCGGCTCACCAAGCCATGCGAAAAGGGAATTGCTGAAAATGAATGTTGTGTGGAATGGCGGCGAATGGTTCAAACGTGCTGTCTGTCGATCCAGATTTCATCAATAGATGGTAGATTGACAAAAATGCGGTTGATTTGTTGTGCTTCACTCGCCGTTCTGGATGGATTCTCGTGAAGGGACAGATATTGAAAGGAGCGAAGCCACATGCAGCCGAGGGGGCTGGATTTCTTGGTTGCTTTTCGCAGAAGCGTCGAGAGCCCGAATTTCTGCTTCCCATCGTTTTCTCGTCGTATTTGCCAAATCCACACACTCCTGCCACAGGAGAAATGTTTGAGTATTGCTTGACCGAGACATCCGGGGAGCCATCGTAATAATAACATGGCAGACACTGCACTAGCACCAATCCATGCAGAGTTGGACGAGTTTCCAAGGCATCCATTCTAGGCATCCAATTCCCCATCCAAAAAGCCCAGGAACCTTCGAAGAGAGCCGAGGGAGAAACAAAATATCGAGGGTAAGTAAGACTTCACATGCTATTGGACATTCTCATGCCAAGCAGCATGCAGTCGGTTAGGTGGTCCGAAGGGCCATATACGTAAGTATTGTCGGCCACATCCTCGCCTCTTCAGGGCAGCATCATGACACCGGTCGAAAGCAAACCATTGTACCAATGCTTTATTTTTTTTAAGCATCTCAGTTTTATACGGGCGCTATTGTTTTTTCGATCTCTTTGGTACGCCATCAGGTATTTGGTATTTTATCTTTGGCATTTCCCGATCCGAATTTTTCCAAATAACTTTTGGCATCCATTGCATAATATGAGCAGGTTACTTGCCACTACCACTTAAAAAATGCCTTGATTCCGCCATACTTCAGTCTCTCTCCGTAAGCGCACCACATATTCCTGCAACACGAGGACGCAAGACAACCACGTCCTATTGCAATCATACACAAAAGAACAGCTGCAAGAGCTTGTAGACAAGGTTTGCTCACGAGCCATCACATGTTAAAAATATCCGTGGAAGGAGCAAGCCAACAATAAAATGAATACCAGAGCGAGAGTGACATTGATTCTCATTCGGAGTGGCAAGCGATCCACCCTCAAGATTCAGCCGACGTATCCGTAGTAAACGGGATTGTCGGTGGATTGCTACCTCCACGCCATCCTTGCGTTGCCGGAGTACCCCACGCGTTGTTGGTATTGCCCTCCATGCTGCCATTCCAACAGTACTGTTGGAAGCAAGATTTGCACTGGGACGGCAACGGAATTGTTGTGCTGGTTTGTTGTGCTGCGGCGTCGCGCCAAGGTCTACCGATAAGAATGCATGCAAGACACGTTGGCCATGGCTGCGGCATCTCCCCGTCGTTTAGATACAGCGGATCAGCGTGCGTTGTGATGGCCATCCCATTGGAGTAAAACCCGTCAATCTCGTCCTGCGAATACGTTAATTTGAACGTACTGTAATTCGTATTCGTCACCGCAGATCGGTTGGGTATGTAAACTAGCATGGGTCCCGCATAGGACGTGTTGCCGCCTCCGTTGCTCGCCAATGCTCCGCATCCAAAAACAGTGTTACGCTCGAGTAATCCCTGAGCGACCCATGCCTCTGGGATCATCGGCACAGGAGGGAATCGGTCTGGCAGATTCATCCACGTAGCGTATTGAGCCGAAATAATGACGGACGTTGCATTTGGATAGTAGTTTACGGTATCTGCGGATACGTCACCTGCAAGAATGACATCCACATCTCGTGCTACTTGTATCAGCGGGAATAGTGGCAGATTTTGGCCATTCTCCCCGCCGTCCACCAGCTCAATGTTCAAGTCATTTGCGACGGAAGAGTTGCTGAGTTGGCTTTGGTGGAAGGGGTTCGGAATAATGGCGGTGTCCCGACCTTCCTCACTCAACTTGGAGGCGATAGGTTGAAGAAACGAATCTGTGCCACCCAGCTGCTCCATGGCGACGTTGAACAGTGACGACGATGTGCCCGCAATGAAAGAGCTATGGTCAAAGTCATTTACACAGGGTGGCCTGATCGCCTGAAAGGGGGATCCTTCCTGCAGCGGCTGGTGCTGTGGTTGGTCATTGGAGACGAATGTTCCGTAGTACTTTGTTTGGACAAAGGCATTGATGGCCGGATTGAAAGAACCAGTGTCAAAAACATTTGCCTCCCACTGCGAGGGAGATTGAAACGCCAAATGAATGAGATATCATGACGAGAAATGGTGTTACTTAGACTGTCACCTACCACGTTAGACATAACGGTGACCCTCTTCTCTTGCGGAGAGCGTTGAGCAAAAACCACCAGCGGAAAAGGGAACGTATGGTTTGCAAGGCTCGACAAGGCGGCAAGGCTAGACCATGTAGGGGTGAAGGCTGCCCCATCTGCGATATTCTGGTCGATGTGAGGACTACATGGGATACGATCAGCGCGAATCTTCTGCTTGTCCGTCTCCAATTTCCGGGTTTGTGGCGACTTACCCTAGCAATTGGCTCCAGTAGTCTGTTAGGGTAACCTTGAAGCCTGCGCCGGCCTTTTGGTCAACAGCGTTCGCAGCTTGATTATACTCTTTAACATTCCGAAACGCGCTAAGACCACCCTGGCCTGCCGGTAAGATCAGATTGGTGTCAAGATCCCAAGCACCAAACATTGAGGTAAGGGGAGCAAAGTCCGCAATGGCTAACGACGACACTAGCCATGCGCCGCCAGACAGACCGCCCAAGTACGAAGCAATTTGCAGAACACCCCCGGTTCCGGCAGCCGCGGCCGTCTCATTCCGGACGTCGAAGGCATTCAACACAGATGCACCGCCGAGCATGGCACGGTAGCCCCCGCCGCTTATCGAGATGGCGATATTTGGCAAACGCGGCCCACTCGTAAAATCATTGATGTTGAGACCCGATATGTTGGCCCTCATCAAATAGTCTCGCCAGGCAGGTATAGAGGCCGTACGCTTAGCAGAGACCCATTGTTCCTCTTCCGGACTGATCCGCTGGATTTTGGATGAACCCATATATTTACTGTGAACACATGTTCCCTCTCATTGGAATGTATTGATCTGACCACCTACCAAAGAGGCAGAATGTCGGATGATCGAGCTATCAGGGCATGCGACGTAGTTTGGTGCATACGTAGACGGCCGTACAATGTCACGCCTTTGTAGAAACGGCACCGGTACAGTGATAACGGCTACGATTGAGAAGGACACCCACACCAGTAACCAAGAAGTTCTTACAGCGGAAACCTTGCTGGTTACCATTGCTGCTACCGCCACAAATTTCTGTCTCTTTTGGCCATGTGGGATGTTTCCGGCCAATGGGCCTTTTCAAGTCGAAACTGAACTGGACCCGTCAGAGCCGGCCGATTCAGACTCTCGACTGGTGACCAATACTGACACAGATCCGATGGCATCTGGCCAATGGGCCTTTTCAAGTCGGAACCTGAACTGGACCCGTCAGAGCCGGCCGATTCAGACTCTCGACTGGTGACCAAAACTGACACAGATCCGATGGCATCTGGCCAATGGGCTTTTCAAGTCGGAACCTGAACTGGACTCGTCAGAGCCAGCCGGTTCAGATTCTCGACTGATGCCCAAAACTGACACAGATCCGATGGCATCTGGCCAATGGGCCTTTTCAAGTCGGAACCTGAACTGGACCCGTCAGAGCCGGCCGATTCAGACTCTCGACTGATGCCCAAAACTGACACAGATCCGATGGCATCTGGCCAATGGGCCTTTTCAAGTCGGAACCTGAACTGGACCCGTCAGAGCCGGCCGATTCAGACTCTCGACTGGTGACCAAAACTGACACAGATCCGATGGCATCTGGCCAATGGGCCTTTTCAAGTCGGAACCTGAACTGGACCCGTCAGAGCCGGCCGATTCAGACTCTCGACTGATGCCCAAAACTGACACAGATCCGATGGCATCTGGCCAATGGGCCTTTTCAAGTCGGAACCTGAACTGGACCCGTCAGAGCCGGCCGGTTCAGATTCTCGACTGATGACCAAAACTGAGAGATGCGAAGGGCATCTGGACCAGGCTTCGCACATATTGGTCATTGGCTTGTGCAGGATACTGCATCAGATTACAGGGACAGGGAAAGTGACGTGTTGCTGATGTTTCTGGCGTACCTGATCTAGGATTGCCGGAGCATGAACGTATGAATCACGTAATCAGCTGTTTAGAAACTCCGCTAAGGCCATGTGTGTGTGTCGGAATGTTAGGTTCCTCAGCGAGTGAGAGTGCGCACGGTGTGCATGGCTATATAAAAAGGGACCTCGAAATGCGCTCGCCGTCGATGCGCCATGTAAAACAGCTCTCCTAATCAACAAACCACTAAACAGAGCCCGCAATGAACCCTAGGGGCATTCTACGTCTCGGCATCCTCCTGTACCTGCACGTGCTATGCGCAGCTCAAACGACAACGACGCAAAGGCTATGCTGCGAGTGCAGAGACGAAATTGGGCGCGACAACTCTCGCACAGTTGTTTGTTGTGACCAATACAGATATCGAGGCTTCACTGCACTCAACGACCCGGCACTCGGGTGCATTTTCTCTGGTCCGACTCAACCTCCACAGTCATCGTGGGCTGACTGCTGCTACGATTGGGTCGATGTTGGGGTTACGGACGGGTTCAGTTGCCTTCCATGCTAAATCCGCGGGGGCGGAAGCGCGTTTATCCTGCATGTATCTAAACGCAAATCAAAAGAATATGTCAGAACATGTCATAGTGAATATACGGTTGCTTTTTCTTTCGAAACACCCAGCTCTTGGAGAAAAAATTAGGATGTAATCGTTGCATGGTATATACCTCAGGCGGGTATGCCTGTGTTCTCCCAGCCGCTTTCAAAAATCTCTTTACATGCTGCACTATCGATGAATTTAACTGACATAGCAATCCGCACATGTGGATGCGAATGTCGAAGACGAGCCAAAAGCAGTCCTAAGGTGTTTCCACCTGATTCTGTTTGATTATAACCAAGTAGCCAATGGTAGTCAAAATGCACCAAAATGGTGAAATCTTGATGATTCCGCCGCCTTTCTTCTTCGAAATCGTGATAATGCTGCCAGATTGTGGGAGTTGAGGGCGACACAATCTTCGGATAGAACTTTCGGCTGTCTCTTCATATCGCCACAAACAAAATGATGGGCTTAGATGCCAAAACCAAGGCAACTTCTCCACTCCAATGCTTCCCACAAGTCTTTGATTTCTCCAAGAATGGTTCACGCCCCCGAAGCACCGAATTCCTGAACAGATAAGATCACAGATGAGCACCTGCCCGTGTGTCTGCAACGGTGCCTTAGGGTCAAAATCTTGGTTAACCTCAAATCCATACTTCATGGTAGTAGATGGGTTTGAATAATTTCATTTTTTGAGTGGAAATCTGCTTACACATCAATACATGCAGTATAAATTCTTTCTGTTTACTTTTGGAATTCGCAAAAGGGAAACCTCTTTGGCTGGCGATCGGCAGTAACAGATAGTTCCATATGCACTTCCGCTTTAGGAAATAGTTCCTAGACTTCAGCAAACTCTTCCGCAGGCAACCTGTCTGCTTGCTTGGCTTCGCTTCAGAGTCTTTGTTGTGCCATTCTCTTGGTAAATGGCCTTGAGTATTTGACCTAGTACTATGCTGGGATGACAGGGGAGTGAGCCCTTAATTGATCGATGAATTTTCATGATTGTCCCCACCTGCGTGCAAGCTATAGAGTTGAGAAGCGTGTGGAGGATTCCAGGTACGTTTCTGAAACCCGCCTGCGTAGCCATCTGTAAGTGAACTTGGCAATTGTGCAGTAAACGTGGAGGAAACGACTATCGGCTGATGAATGATATTAATGTAAAGAGAGTCAGGGGAGGCAACTTCTTCTATCGCATTAAGCGCCCATGAGGTCTCTGGCTACAGTGTACAACCAAACGTCTCTGTACCTTGTGCTGTTACCAAGTCCGCTAGCTTTCTGACTAGGGCAGCGCTTTGCTACCTCATCGTTTTCGCCTCTACCCTGCTGTAGAATGGTTGGCTCCGCGCCAAAGTGTTCATTAACGCTCCTCTCTAGGTGCCTATAGTATCCTTCCAGCTGAGCCAGGCCTTGTATCTCTCACGGTTCACAAACGCTGGAACTCTCTAGTTCAATAGCAGTGACGCCTTCAAACTGATTACCCACATCCTCTCTGGAGTGCTTCACTGAGTATGCTGTTGAGCTAATGATGTCGACATACCCCACAGATGACCAAACGCACATGCATGAGTGAATTAGCCACGAATCTCCCTCGAGTCGCCAATGAATGTGGCATAGTTGCCTTCAACTGCGATTCATAAGAATTGGCTTCTGAGAGGCTGTCTCGAGGGCCAGCAGATATGTAACAGTCTACAAAAGAAACTCGGATATGTCAAGATTAAGTGGAGCACATGGTTGTTCGTCTGATGTCAGCAATGGAGGGATTGGTTTGGTTTACTATGAAGACGGCATGAAGAAACGAATCAGCATGATGCTCATTCTCATTATCATGTTGCAACAGAAGCTGCCTACTTGACTAAAAACTGCGGCGCGACGTGTTATTTCTTTCCAGATTTTCACTAGTTTCCCCTTAGGCAGGACAACATTCTACAAAACATGGGAATTCATGTTCTTTTCTGGGCTTCTGTTTTTGACATCCTCTCTATAGTATATCTGTTGAGGGTTGTCATCGGAAATAAGTGGAACGGAGCGAAACCCTCCATAGGATCATCTCTGGTACCCTTGTGGCGCACCCTACTGGGAATTACCAACGCCCTTGCGCTCATGAACGTCCTCACTTTCGTAATTTTTTCTTTTCGGGAACGAATGCCATCTGCGGCTTTGTGGTTTCTGCGTATCGAAGTCGTGTTCCGTTTCATCGCGACTCTTGCCATACTCTTTTGGTGGAAAGCGACGATCGACCGTTTCCTATGGACTCAGTCCAGTATTGCCTTTGTCGAATCTATACTGTTCACCTTGGCGGCCCTTATCTTGAGGATTGTGCAGTTTATGCAAGAAAAACTGACAAGGCGAGCCTTAGCAGCCACGTCCCTAACTAAACAGCAACGTACTCTTTTGCTCTCTATCATTGTTGGGTTCTTTCCCTTGTCGATCTCGGCCGTCGTCTTCGTTTACACTGAAGGGATTCAGTTTGAAACTTCTTGGAATTTTGTCAACGTCACCGCGCTTACTATCGGTTATGGCAACACCGTCATACATTCCGCCGCTGGAAAGATATTTCTGATCACTTTCGGCAACTTCATGTTGATATGTGTTGCCTTTTTCATCCTATCTCTCAAATCTTGTCTGCTGCTGCCGCGATACACTGGCGTTAAGGCAATCGTTTTTGGAGGATACGTTTTTCTATTTATATTATTTGGTGCCGTGATATTCATGTTCTTGGAAGATTGGAGTTTTCTGAATTCCATCTATTTCGTGTGGGTTACTTTAACGACGATCGGCTACGGAGACGTCGTTCCGAGTAAACCTCTTGCATTCGAATTCTGGATGCTCTATGTCTACGTTGCCGCTTGTATTCTGGCGACCATTCTGAGTGTCGCTTCGGAATCGATGCACGCACGTGTGCGGGAAAGGGTTGTCCCTGTTCGTCACTCATCGGTGAATACACTTGCACCTTGACACGTCGTCGAAACCTTGACTATATCCTTGACTATCTTGCCCACAAGGTATTACTGACACGAAAACTATGAGATACGTCCATGAGGATGATACCCTTTTCTTTCCGCTCAGTAAATTTTTGGGAGAGCAAACCCGTCTCATATTCGATGTTTGAATTGCAATAGCAATTTTTGCATCCTTGAAAGACTGGAGTTTTCCTTATCACTCAATCTGTATTGGAGCGTTAATTTTCATTTTTGGTCTTGCATGTCAGGAATCAATCTTTACCACCAAATATCGACCGATTGTTCCCGAACACCAAATATCGACCGATTGTGCGGGAACAGAACAACACTTTTCCAGTCCATTTTTCGAATGGAAAAAGGTTTTTACCCATTTTCCAAAGATCCAATGAAAAGTGTACTGGACGACCGCGTACCGCTTTGGGTAATCGGCTTAGGTAACCTAAAAGTCGGGTTAGGCCATGCGAACAGTATATTTGTAGTCAGAGTGCGGCCTATTTTAAGGGCGTGCCCAACCTTGGAATAATATTTTATTTTAAGTGGACTTATTTCCTACTCTAGATAGAGTAGCTGCGTTGCAAGGGAATGTGCTGTAAGCTGGTACCATTGTTATGTCAGATCTACTTACACGTCTAAAGAGCTAAGTTACATGTCGACGTCCGCCTCTATGTACGCCCCTTTGCCCTTTGCCCCCCGGTAGCAGCGGCAAATGATAAGCTCGGTGATAGGGAAACAGTAACCGGGGTAGCGTCGACAAGACCATATCGGACGAGCATGTCATCAATGTATTTGCCCTGGTTCAGCGTCAACCTGTGAGCGTCGGCATTTCTTGTTACCTCAATGCCCAGGATGTACGAAATCTCCCCCATGTCCGCCATCGCCAAACGCCGGGCAAGACCAGCTTTGAGAGCCGTCATATGGAGCAGATGGAAGGGTCATCTACATACAGGGCAATAAGGTCTGGGGAACCATCAAAAGCAGATGCTATTAACAGTTCAACCGTAGGGGACATAAGAGAAGAGGAGGATGAGTAGTCATCGACGACAGGCAGGCCGATTAGATTGGAGGCATCATTCCACTCGGGTTCTGCATACCCAACTTACTGGACAAGGTATTGAGGCTCCCCTGACGGGGCAATGCGGTCATTGACAATGTACTCAATCTCATATTCCTGATCAGGATCATCCGGAGCCGGGTCGACATGGTTGGTTTCGTCGAACGTGACGTCGCGGGACCGATGGATGCGCTGGGTAAGGGATTGTAGAAGCAGTAACCCGTAGAATCAGTGTAGCCGATCAGCTTCATACGACGAGCCCGGGGTTCGAGCTTTTTGTGAGGACGACGCTCGACGGGAATGTGAACATAGGCATCAGACCACAAGACCCGCAGGTTGGCGACGTCCGCAGGTGAGCCGTGCCATTTTTCATACGGCGTGGCATGTCCAATAGCGCGGGACGGGGTGCGCTGCCGGAGGTCGTTGACGGCGACGACGATTTCCCCCCACAGGGGTTGAGGGATGTGACTTGTCAGCATGATCGCCCGGGTTTGTGACATTAACGTTTGATTATACCGCTCGGCAATGCCGTTTTGCGCGGGTGAGTATGCATGCGTGGGTAAATTCGTCGATGAAAGTGACGAGATACGGGCGATCATCGAGCGTAGGTTGCTTGACGGACTGCACGTCGCTGTGAATGCGACCGAGGACGCGAGTTGCGGGTTGGGGGTTGTCGTGGGTAAATGGAGAGCGTCGGGACTTAGCGAGATAGCAGCCGGTGCACGTGCAGAGGGTGCCGGAGAAGGCAATGCCATAGGCGCGGAGCGCTAATTTAAGGTTGTCCGAGCTGGGATGACCGAAACGGAGGTGCCAGAGGCGCAGGGTGACCGAGTCCGAGGAGCCGGTAGGGTCGGGAGGATCAGCGGGCAAGGAGGTAACACTGGTGGAGTCGTCGTCAGTGTTGTCGGCGGTCGAGGCGGTCGAGGCGACCGAGACAGGCACGGGAAGTTGCTGTGCCGCTGGGGGCGCAGTAGCGGCTGGCGGCACAGTGACGACAGGTGACGCGGGGGCAGCGGTGAAGCGAGTGGGACGACGCACGGTACGGGCGGATTTACGACGGACATAACTAGTATAGGCTTCATATTCAGCCGGAGAGGTAGTGGTGTACCCAGCAATAAAATAAAGTTTATTGTGACGTATGACATCAGCTACAGGAGCACCCGACTTGCGGTGAGTAATCCGCCCAGCACTAAGATCAGCCGCGAAGGTGATGGCATAGCATGACTTGGCCAATGACGCAAAAGAAAGCAGGTTGCGCGGACATTTCGGCGCGTAAAGCACGTCAGTAAGCTTGAGTGAGCCGTCGCGGGTGTTGATGACTAAGGTGCCTTTGCCGTAGGCCGCACCCGTGCCGATGCCGGAGATTTGTTGGGCCGAGGGAAAGGCTTGGAAATCCGTGAGAAGGAAACGGTCATGAATGATGCTATGTGTGGCGCCCGAGTCGAGGGCGATCGGGTGTGGTGCGTCGCAGTCCGTGGATAAGACGAGGAAGGCTTCAGGATCAGTGTCGGTGTCATCCTCGGAATCGTGCCACGAGGAGGAGTCGACAGCGTCGTCATGATCGAATTCAGCGGCATGTGCGGCCGGGCGGTGCGGAACGTGTTTCTTGACATCAATAACAAGGGGGCAATCACGAATGTAGTGGGAGCCTTGGGCACAGACGTCACAGGGACGGGCCGGTGGCAGCGGGCGGCGGCGAGGCTGCGTGGTGGCGGCAAATGCCTTGGGAGCACGAGGTTTTGTGTACACGGACGCGTCCAGGTCCAGAGCAGCAATTTGTAGGGCGTCGAGGGTCTGATTGTCGGCGGGAACGCGATTTCGAATGCGATCACGAACCGAGGCCTTGAGGCCGCAGATGTAGGTGAGACACACCGCGTCGGATTCCAGGGTCGGTAGTGTCAGACGGATGTTCTCGAAAGCAGCGTTGTGTTCGCCGACGGTGCCGGTTTGAACGAGATTTTGAAGCGCTAAGCGTTGAGAGTCCAGGTAGGCAGCAGGAATAAAACGCTGACGAAGCGCGCGGCGAAGGTCGGTCCACTGGGTGATGGAGTCGGCTTTGCCCGCGGAGCGGTTCCAGTCCTCGAGCCAGGTCAGTGCGTGGTCATGGAAATTGCAGACAGCGACTAAGAAAAGGTCTTCCTCGGTGAGATCGGGACGTAGCGTGTGCATCAGGTTGACGGAGCGAATGAAGGTCAACAGTCGCGGGGCAGCATCAAGGTGATGGCCGTCGAACGGGGTGATTTTCTTGAGCGTGTCGGTTAACAGTCGTTCAGCGAACAGTGACGGGGGGTCGTCGGCCAGGAATTCATCCTTGGTACTGCGTGTCGAACGGGCCATCTAAGAAGAAAGGAAATAAGGGTTGATGAACACAGGCAGGGTATTCAACGGTGTCGGGAGCATGGAACACAGGCAGGGTGATCCGGGGAGCGTTGAACACAGGCAGGGTGTTCAATAAGCGGGTACAGGCGAACACAGGCAGGGTGTTCAATAAGCAGGTACAGTGGAACACAGGCGGGATGTTCAATCAGTGTCCGGAGCGTCGTATGTCGGGAAAAACAGCGTGATCGCTCGGTTCAGTGAGGAAACGTTGGTAACGGGCCGTTCCACCCGGAGATTGAGGGGCAGAGGTAAACTGGAACAGCTAGCAATGCAAGGGGCTCATAACCTGTTGCAGAGGATCACAGCTATGTGCTTTATCCTTGTAATAAGCTCATTATTATGTCTAAGTCTAGAGATCTCAGTGTGTGTAGGTGCCTGACGTCAGTTAAACTACCCGACGGAAAGGGTCATGTGACTTGGGTTAGGGCCTCAGTCACATGGGTCACATGTAACCTGGCACGTGACACATGTGTCAGTAATACTGGGCTATGCTGAACACGTGTACGCGCGGCTGATGCGCGCTATACGCGAGAGAAAGGGGTATGATAGTTTGTAACACCTTTTTCGGTATCGATAACGCAAAAGTGGGCGCGGAAGCGGAGTAAATTTCGGATAAATTGCGATAAATTTCATAGATTTCGGGGAAAGCGTGTTTTGAAGGAAAAGAAAGGAAATCAATGAATGTTATGAAAGTTTCATGAAAGAAATAGAGTTTGGATTGTGCGTACGACTCAGGGGATCGGAAGAGCGTGACTCATAGTACGCCACACAGCCACAGAGAGTTTCAGACACTCTCGTGTCGTATATGGAAACTCATAGAAGGTTTTGGAATATTTTGAGAGGTATTACCCAACGCAGTCATTTATTAAATAGTCAGGTTGTACTCTGACAAACATTCTTCGACAAAGCGCTGCCAGGCCATCTCTGCAAGCAATACCTCACCATAGCAGGCACGAAGATTGTCATGACCACAGTCCATGATGAAGGCGACAGAACGGGACACGCATATCGCACAAAATAGCAAATAGACTTGAGGTTGATATTGTAAGTGTCCTGGAGGTGCACCAGGCTTAAAGTGAAGTTCCACCTCGTAGAGCAATCTTGGCTTATCAGAACCTTCAAGAATCACATAGGTTTGATAGCGACGACGCCGAAGACACGAACCTCCTAACTTGGTGACATATGTTCGTTCATCGAGAACAGGACCTAACAAGCTTCCCATGGGACCAATGCTTTGAGCAAGATGGGTTCTAAAATTGGTGCGCAAACGACGTCCAGTAAAAAGCTTCTCGAAGGTCCGAATACGATCATTCATATGGTCTTTGGCGCGGATCCCGAAAATGAGTTTTCGGAGCTCCACAGGAAGATCGTCAAAGGTCGCTGGCATGGCAGGTTGAGGAGATTGCTATTATGAGGTGCATATAAAAAGAGTAGAGTTTGTGAAATGGAAAAACCAACATGTAACAATGACTGTCGAAGAAAACGTACAAGTACTACACGGTCGTCATGGACGGATATTCAAGATTGAAAATGTCACAAACGACGGCCGCTTTGAGATGCAAATGTTTACCGGCATCCATTGGAGTGAAGATATGTTGGACGACGTTAAAGTTCAAAAGGTTCTTACCCAACGATTACCACCAGAGCTGAGGGAACGTGTTCTGCAATACACTGTGTTGACAATGTTGAAAGGACATGCGATTGCAGAGGCTGCTAGACTGGTAGCCATCAGCCAACCGTTGTTAAGATGGTTTTTTCGACGGTTCGTCAGGGGTCTTCACACCGTGGATAAAGTCTCTACATTCACCATGATTCACCAAACGTTGCGAACATTCAACATCTTACCCCTTGTCGCCGGAGCCGCTTTTGAAATTACTCGTGAAGAACGAAATTTCGTCGACGACATCTTTGATACGACACTGCAGTACTGTGTTTATCAGTTTCGGAATACTGCTGATTACTCGCCCTGTAACATTCTTTGCAATTACTATGATCAGGATCTTTCATTACACATTGCAGAACGCACTGTACAACATGTTACATCGACTCTGGAAGAAGGTAGCGGCAATGACTCGGAATCGATTCGTTCGCAGGATTCGACATGGTCGGAAGATGCACCATCAACGATGCAAGAAGAGGAAGACGACGAGGATGACGATGAGTTTATTTTGGACGAATCGGGAGATGATGTCACGTTGATGCACCGCCCTTTCGTTCCTTCACGCATCCAAACATTTGTGAGACACAGAAGCATGCGACAGATGATGATTCGAGTGCGAGAACGCCCTACAGGTTACGGCGCAGCAGGTGAACAGCGTTTTAAATCCTTGGGATGGGGAGCGGGTTCCATTGGCACTACCGTATTGTACGAACATTCCTACGGGCCGAATCAACCCCACATCGACACGACCTCATCTCATGTGACAATGAAACCAGTCAAGCACCTAATGCATCCGTGTATTGTCATCGGGTTTCAGCAACGTATACCTTACAAGTATGGCGAAAACTGGATCGAATGGTGTCGTTTCGCTGAACTTGTCAAACTCAGCTGTGATGACGCTGAACTGTTTTTACTCTACAATGAGGATTCAGTGTTTGAATCAACGTTGACAGGGTTGCTTCCCATTCATCGTCAAAATGTTTTGCTTCATGTACGTATAGATGAATAAAAGACGTACATATATTGTTAACCAAAAATCATCGAATACATGGATGCGACATGGTTATCTACAGCTCCACTCACACGTTCACGAGTGTACCCATCATGCCATCTTTGTTCAACCTCATGGTTTGCCAACTCTTTCAGTTCCTTCTTGGTCATCTTGGCACCTTTTTGCTCTTCTTGCTCCTTCACAATGGAGGTGACAAACTTGGTGAACCAGGTTGGGGGCTTGTCCTCTGAAGGATCCAAATTAGGTTCACTCTTTGGTTTGCGGACACGTTTTGGCTTACTAACACCGTTGCTCACGGTCTCTGTCGGGGGAGACGACACTTGGTCCGAACGTCCTTCGGTTTCGGTTTCGGAACGAGGGTCCGACTTGGTGTCACTGTTTTCGTTTTCGGTGACGGTTTCTTGCTTCCGTTTGCGGGCTTCACGGCGTTTCGTGTTCGCGGCTTCCTTTCTAGCCTTGGCAGCATTAGCAGCTTCTTCTTCGGCTTTTACTTTTAAAAGTTCTTCCTCACGACGTTTTTGTTCTTCGGCTAGTTTCTCTTGGCGGCGTTTCTCGCGAGCTTCCTTCATGTTTTGTTTTTGTTCCTCTGAAAGAGTCCGCTTAGGTTTCGTTTCAACTGACGCTGATGATGTCTCATCCAGTTTCGTAGGTGGGCCCATCGACTGGGCCGAAGCGACATACAAGGATGGGGAAGTCTTGGTAGGTGCAGCTGACTTTGGCATGTTGGAGCGGCGTCTACACAAAAAGAATGAATAATCAAGTGTGCACAAGAAGAAAAAAGAAAACGAGGTATCTATTGCGTCGGACGGTCGTGTGAGGGTGTAAGGTACAGTATGAGGTGCACACTATCTCATAATCCTTTCATTTCATCAAGGAGCGACCCAACAGACCCCGCCGCAGCATGAGGGATCACCACTCCACCAGATGAAGCCCTGCTACTCAACGCTCGACGTTCCGTCACACTGGTTCCCTGTGATGGTGGACCGTGATGACGCCCTGTGGGGCCAACCAAACGGGTCGTTCGGTATTTCATCCACTTGTCACTAGGAGAGGAGGTCTTCAAGTTAAGCACACCACCTTTCATTATTTTACCTGTGCGGTACTCGATACCCTCCATAGGATCGTCTTGATAGGTAACCTTGTGAATTTGATCAACGTTACCACCGTAAAAGGCGTTTGGAGGACCTTCCGAACGTCCAGCAATGACAGGTGTTGTTCCATGTGGGGGTTGTCGGAGTCTCACAGATGTAGGAGTACGTTTCATGGCTGACTCGGTTTGAGTGGCCAACGTATGAAATCTTCCAAAAGGGTAAGGGGCTTGTATCACCGCCTTGACATCGGATTTCCGGAAGTCTTGATAAATGGTTTTTGCAATGGTAGTACGGGTACGATGTTCTCGCCAGTTGGCAACGGGAAAGTAACGGGTTCCGCAACTTCCAACATTCACACGTTCTATCGGTCTGCGTGGTGCGTACACGGTAACGTTATCGATGCCCATGACAGTGTCACGTTACTGTGTCCGGTCGCACGGCGGAGAATCGTCTGGAACACGTTGGTCAACCGGGGGCGCCGCAGAACCACGCCGGCTCACAGCCTCAACAAGTGTTGTGGTGGTCGCTTTTGTTCCCTTGAAAAGAGCACCTGTGACACTAGCAGTGCGGTTCGGTGCTTTGATTCCCAAAGCTTCTGATACTCCAAGAAGGACACCCAAAACAACGGTCACAATGGTAAGCGAATCCGGTGCTTTGCAGGTCGTGGCAGGGTCACCGGAAACGTCCATAGTAGATGTCACGTCACTTGTCAATGTAAATGTGCATATTATTTAACACATATCCTCTAAAATACTGTGTCCAAAAGGCCACAATTGTTTCATTTCTTTATCGTACACACCCTTCAACTTGTCTTGATCAAACGTGATCTTTTTGAAAAAACGCCGACTTGTCATATCACGACCCATATGATACGTAAAGGTGAATTGTGGCACATCAACGGTTCTGTCGGACAAGAGAATCTCCAAGGCGGTGTTGAAATTGAAGATTTTGTTGTGAGCCACTTTGAGAGAGACACCTTTACATTTGAAGGTAGTGTAGCCGTCGTCACCACGTAACCCATACGTCTTGGGTCCCAAACCGACAAACTCACGAATCCCGTTATGTTTCTTTTCAAACTTGTCCACTTCCCAGTCTCCCCAGATATCACCTGCTGGTATAAAATCCTTGGGCATATCGGGTGTCTTTACATAAATGATACTGTCAGTGTCATGCATAAGAACGTTGGTATCGAGCTTGAGCATTTGCTCTAACAGTAGGAGGCGTCCGTATGCTGGAACAAAGATGGCCGCTGGTATGTAACCCTTATGGAGATCAGGTCGGCTTTTTTCCCGATTGTGTTTGTATCGGAACAACGTGTACTCGTCCAAAGCATCATAAGAGCTGACACGGTTCGTATCGTCAGCTACTGTTTGCAAGAAGCGCGACACATCTTCATCATCTTCTTCATGAACAATGACGCTCTGTTGATGGTCTACAGTCTCAGCATGCTTTCCCCAAGTACTGTTGAAAAGAATTTTGAATGTCTGTTTGACAGCTGGCATGTTTCGGAACTTGGTGGGGTCGATGTCCATTCCGAACCTTTCTAGATACTCCTGTTTGAGTCTCTGACCTTCTTCTTCAGACCGAAGCTCCCCACTGTTGTACAATTTGAGTTTGTATAATTCGTGCAACAAACCCGACCATTTAGATGGTGCGCGCTTGTACTCGTGAAGCCGATAGACTCGAGAGATCTTGTATCCACAGGTGACCGCTTTTTGTAACTCGACCGAAGTGAAAACACCCCTGTTCAAAGGTTCCAAGGTCGCCAAACACTTGGTTTGTGTATGATCAAAGTGGACAAGGACAGGATGGTATAAATCTCTTCGAGGTGTCACATCGCAACAGATGATCCCGAAAAAGGTTTCTAGGTATTGAGGTGTGGGTTGTTCAGTGTGTTCAACAACATGAATGCGTCGATTATGAGTGTGTCTCCTCTCTTCAATATGACACCTGCATCCGTCTAACGGTCGATTGAAATGTTTGTAACAAGAATAGAAAGCGTCATCGTATATATGTATGGTAGGTGGCCCCACCGGATAATCGTTGACCACTTGGACAAATGGATACATCGACACCACATCAATGTAGGAGATGCGCTCTCCACGTTCCCAGTCAGCATCAGAAACACGATGGTGAAACTTGCGAATGTCCGTTCGACCACCGCGGAGCGCAGCACGGTCAAAGTAATATTCTTCAGCTTCCAAGGCGCACCAGTTGTCGTATGCTGATTGAGCCACACTGTCAGGATCGTCCAGGTCGAGCTCCATCATCTTACTGTTGTATCGTAAAAACAGATTGTGGACATAACCTGCTGAGGTTGGGTGCAACCATGGGGAGATAGCAAGGTCTTCATCGAACGCTGCCAGGTTTTCAGTACAAAGATCGTGGTATTTGCGAGCAATCTGAACCAAGACCTCCACGTCCTGTTTACAGTACTTGACTATTTCATGGCGAAAGTTCCAATCGTTGCGCCCCATCCAAGTAGCATACCAGTCGTTGAATTCCTGTAACTCGGCGGCGTCGCGACAACTGAAACTCAGGTCAAAGAAGCTCTTGTCCGGAATAGGTCCCACATAATGCTGATTTTCGGGTGTGTTAAACAGATGAGGGAAATGTCCCTTGTCAACATCCGTATTATTAGGAAAGAAATCATTTGCCAGATCCTTCAAACGACCTTTGAAATGGAGCATGGTATCCAGAAAGATCGTATTCCCAACTTGGAGACGCATGAACTTTCCGCCGCGCAAGATCGGTTTGATGCTGGTGGCTAAGCCGGTCATCTTGATTAAAGTGTTGAACAATAACCGTGAGTCGTATCCGCTAGCATTGTGTGCAAGACAAATGTTTTTACCTTCGTTGTGTTGAAGCATGAAATGAATAAACTCCTCTAGAGAATCCACAACACAGGTGTCGCCAACATGGTCGAAAAGGTTCCGGTAACAGACAAGATTGGGTACTTGAGTTTGTTCCGTTACGGTGTATGTTCTGACTTTACCCGTCTCTTGATCCAAGACAAAGTTCCCACCCTCATCCGATATGAAATGGAGAGATTCCGTATCCGGCACAGGTACTAGACAACTCTCAATGTCGTATGCCCAAACCATGTACTGGTCCTTTTCACTCTGCTCACCGTGGGACAGAAACGTAGGTTTGTGTTGGGCAAAATCTTTCCATATGGTACATCGGTGCGATCGTAGTTCCGTAAAATTAACGTCCAGATAGCAAAATTTGCACTTCATCACGTTACATACATGGCGATGTTTTGGTGAATAGGAGATGCCGCACATATCACATATTTTGTTTTCCACGAAACGTGCCATCTTACGAACGTAGGGCTCTCCAATCTCGTCGCAACAAGAATGTCCAGCGACTGCAAGAAATGTGCTGGAACATCGACTGCACCAGCTCCAGTTCTGAGCTCGTCGCATCTGACTGATAAAGGCGGGAGGCGCATCCACAGAAACATAGTGACGTTTGACTTCGTCCAAGTGAACATACACAATACGGTTGGGTAGGGCGTCATAATCATAATCTACCCCTGACCAATCATGCATTGCCATGGACTTGAGCGTGGGGATAATGAACACGATACGATAGGCAGAATAGTCAGGGTGTTTGACAAAATCCTCCAACTGGGCAATGGTCACTTCTTGAGACCAACCCAGTTTTGTCTGAAGTGCTGCAGCTTCACGAACCATAGGCGTGCCCCGAACTACCATCATTCTTCCCGAAGGGTATAGATCCGGGCGGGTGTAGATGAGGTGGAGCATGATCGCCACAGCGGCGCAAGCAACCGGTTGATCATTGTGATAATGGGTGGTGAGAGATGCTTGGCGAACACCTTTAACTCCACACAGACCTCTTTTTGTTCCCGCACCAACATTCAGAGTATCGCGTGGAATGTAGTAAGAATAAGCGATGGTGTAGATGGTAACTTCGGTTTGTGAATGTACTGCCCGTTCCAACATATCATCAAAGCGTCGATCAGTCACATGATGTAACGCTACTCCCGTTTCATTTACTGTTACCGCTGGGCCATCCACATTTCTCAGTTGTAAAAATCCATGGACGCGAGTCATGATTTGAGTTGGTGTCCAATTCGGTAGGTACGCTTGAAGCTCAGCAAATATTCGACTCCGAAAAGATATCCCAAAAAGAGCTCGAACCCGATCATTATCAATTGCTTGATCGTTACCCAAACGTATAGCACGCATCGTAATTTCGATAGGACGACCATCTCGTGCACGGCGAACTGTCACCTCATAGGTAGGTGTCCTGGCTGCAGAAGGTTCAACCACTTGAAATGGTACTGTACTCATCGCTGACAATGGTGTGTATTTTCTGTTCAAACTATGATACACACAAAATAGTCGAACATCTTATTTATACAAGAACTGAACCGGCGTTCACTACTGAGTTCCTTGAAAACTAATCGTATCATCATTGACCACTTGAAATGCATCCGTGGGTGGGTTGAACACGTTGACTGGGATGCTTCTGGAAGGTGCGCCCAGTCTAGGTATTAACCGCATAACAGCAACAGCTTTCGTCGGGTCGATGGTGAGTACTGACGCGGTAGGGTTCGAATGGTGATATGGAGACTTTGCACTTCACTTGTACCGACACAACCGTTGGTGTTGGTTTCATGAGTAAACGTCTGAAGCACGACCGAATGGGACACATCGGCCACATGCTCGATCTGAACTGTCATACCGCGTGGTACGTGAAACTCCAGACCGAGCGGGATCTCCGCGAAAGAGTAGGGTGTCATATGGAATGGTTCAGGAAAGTTTGTCGGGACAAAGAGTAGGAAGGTGTTCATGCGGTTGTGTTGTCGTAAGGGCCAATGGCACACGGTCAGATTCCGGACGTTGACAATCAAGGGGCAGATTTGATCCATTGCAGGGTACAGATATAGGAGAAGTTGGTCTTCACGCACTTCAGGAACGTTCTCGAAAGTTTCGCTACCTAAGAGTTCAAAGAACCGCGCACGCTCGTACTCGCCAATGACAAGGGTCAAGTCCTCTACGTTAGCAGGGCGAACCATCTTGTATTGAATTTATGGAGTTTTTACAACCGTATGGGTGAGCAAAAGAGGGTTCCAGAGAAAGGGGATGCCTACTATCTCATCTGCACACCCCGTCGTTTTTGAGTCTGAGGTCCAACACCAGTGTACATCGTCGCCTTCCCCATCATTCCGCTCCCGACAGATGGCGGTCGTGGGACTTTCATTGAAATGTCGTACCAGTCTGCCGAGTGGGTGGCGACGCTGCCACGGCTGGTGCCACGACTCTCCCAAAGAGCACCAAGTTGTCGTCGCTGTCGACGATACCGAGGCCGACGCGTTACTCGAAGGTTCTTTCGCCTGAACATGTCTTGAACCGCCCCTGGCAACATTGTGCATGAAAGAAAAACGAGACAATGTGAGCATCCGTGCTTTTTTCCGAACGGTTGAACATCAGGTCGTACCAATTTTGTTCTTTTGAGTTCTATACACTTCCACTGATATTGTCGACTCTCATAGAGTAGTATGCTCACTATTTTACATTGTTTCACGGATTGGAATATAAAACGGCGAAAGGTTCTCTGTGCCCCCAGAAGTTTTTTCTAGCAAACAACCTTAACCATCAAGAACCCCAGGGTCCCGACAAGAGCAACAACAACAACAACAACAACATCAACGTGAGTAATTCTATTTCCCCATTTGGAAAATGACTGTTACGACCTTCACACCATCGGCCCTGCTGGAGAACAACCCTGACACCGCATTTCAATGTGTGACACTCAGTAATCCCAATGCACCTAATCTGATGTTTACCAACCTGACTGTGCGTCCATTATTGCTCGAGTTAGTGGGACAACTTGCCACAAACACCATCAACACGGATAATTGGGGCAACCACACGTTCGGTATCACCGTTAGTGCTCAAGACCTGGGTGCTTTGCAAACTCTCTTTGAACGTCTTGAAGGTTGTGTTACGGACAAAGATGCTGTGGCGTTCCATAGCGAAGATAAGGAGAAAGGCTGGAACGGATGTCTCTTTGACCCCACTGAGACGACACCACGTATCTATGTCAAAATGACCACTGACACGACAAAGAAGTACTTCAAAGCCAAGAGCAACATCAAACTTGTGCCTGGTGCACCGCCTAAAACCCTTTGTGCTGGTATCCCGATGGTAGTTCACTGTAGTGTTGGGGGTTGGTTCAACAAGGGCATGAAACGCTTTGGAATGAACTTTGCAGCCACAAACGTTGTGTTCCCAGGTCTCGAGGATGAGAAGAAGGAGGAATGACTTAGAACGCGCCAGACTAGATGTGAGGGTTGTCAGAACGGTTGGCCGTCACAGAGAGACCACGCGTGTTGTAACAGTGATTTACTTGTCATGGAATAAAAATTCATTTACTCTAAAGATTAAACTGTATTGCCTTTTCCGATTAATTATCCAGAAAGATGTACTGATCAAAATTCTTCATAACACGGAGTTTTTTCGGCTTCTTGTAGTTGATGTACATAAAATCGTAGTCCTGTTCTGTGCAGTACCTATATGCTTGCATCCACACATCCCAAGTCATTCCGCAAGTGTTCTCTTCATAAAGCGCTTTCAACTCGGATTCATTTGTCACTTCAAAAAGAATCAAAGCGGTAAGGTTTACCCGCACGGTTTTGGGGATCTAGTAACACAAGTGTTGATATACTATATCGTCGGAGTTAGGTAATCAAAAACACGCTCGTGTTTTGCTTACCTCCCGGTACGCTTGGGAGACCAAAAGCAAACTGGCAGACGCGTGTCGATGATTCGTGTTCAGCATTTTAAACACACTCTGTCGCTTATTGCTGAATAAGGTACTACCTACAAGATCATCAAAAATGATCAACCAACGGTTTGCGAGGTGTTTGGTTCCTCCCAACCCTTCTATTTCTTTGATCATGTCCCGCTGCTCTGTAAGCATGTCATCCAACGTGGACTTATCGTATTCGCTGATAAAGTGACTGTCTGATATATGCGGGTTGAAAGGTTTGTTACCCTGATCGATGATACTGGGTCTTCCCACCACCGGATTTTACTCTGCCCCTTCTTCTTTAGAAATTTGACGAGTTGTGTATTTTCGGCTAATAACGGTAAACGGCGGACTGTTTCCCACTTTTCGTCACAGTGCAACGTTGGGCTGAAGACCGTGATAACGTGGAAGTAGCCCTGATAGAATTTGAGGATGTTGCAGATAAGCGTTGTTTTCCCACTCCTTTTCGGTGCAATCAGTCCGGCTGTAAATTCGTGATACGGAAAACATCGTCGCCGATGGGTGGAGGAGGGTGATGCGCTGTTACAGGCAGCGGAATGGGCCGCACCTGTAACTCTTGACGGTTTGAGTGTTTCCGCGGTGCCATGGACTAATCAATGTTTCGTGTTTCTCGTGTTTTTTGTTGTCACCAGGTGTTGTGATCGATCGGGGTTGCCGGTACACTCCTACCTTCATACTAAAAACGAATGGCTATAAAAGGGTCCTGTCCTATCCCTTTTTTCCTCTACCTACAGCTTATCATTTTCTCACGACATCATGCCACGTGTTCCATTACCCCCGCAATGTTACCGTGTTGGACAAGACAATGTTCCCATACCATCACATCCCATGTGATGTTGTCTATCGCGAACGTGTTTCAAAGGATTTCAAGACGTATTCAACGATAACAACTTTTACCGTCTTTATGAAAACGGAAACACGTTTCAAAGTGCCTACAACCATCATTCAGCAAGCACCATGGGTGGATGATGTAAGCGACGTTGAAACCGTTGTGGTATCGGACGATGACGAAGAGCCAAGTATGATCAATACATTAACGACGCCAGCGCCAGAACCGACAAACCGACATGTTCAAATAAATTCATTACCTGAAGTTCGGGTCTTTACACATAACACAGAAAGTGTGCCCCGATCCCTTGTTCGCTCAACGTTAAGGGCAGGCCTTGAAATCGGCGCTACGTTGCCCTCGCAACGTATCAAGATCTCCTTCGCCAGTTACAACCAATACGGTCACATCCCCTGCAAGCCAACCATCATGTACCGCTACAGTTTCGCAGAGAACTGAAGAAACGGTATGCTCCTTGGAACTACCATCGTATGATGAGTCAGAAGCAAGGTCGTTGGAGCAGCCTTCACAAGGTGAGGAACCATGGTTACCGATGCCGGACCTCACTATGTATAAGGACCCTGCGGAGGCAGAAAGGGTGCGTCAAAAATACGAGGCGATCAATGCCACCGCAAAAGGGAAACAACGTGTACCACAAAGGTCGCCACCCCCTCCTGTAACCCCCTTAACGAACCGATGGATGTTTTTGCAGAAAAACAGGGAATATATCAACCACAAGAGGATGCATATCGTAGGAAGCAGTCGACCCGCTTGGTCCAAACGTTATCGCCAAGATCCACCTTCCCAGTCCGATGTGGTAACCACGGATCATATGATATTGACGGTACGATTACAGTAATCAACACAAGTGACATGGATATTGATGGTGCTGCCGCCGCAACGACAGCAACAACAACAGAAACGGTAGAAGAAGAAGAAGAAGAGGAAGATTGGGAAGAGATCTATGGCAAAGCATCAGAGTGGGCAAATTCGCAACCCTTACAGGATGAAGTAGAAGAAGCTGATGTGCCCACACAACCGGTCTCGGAAGAAGACGATGAACTATCCGTGCCTAACGCTACAGCGACTGTGGCTATAGATGCCACACAGTACACCACCTGTACCCCGTTCCAATCCCTTGAGTCTGGGTTTGGTAATGACCCACGCTATAACCCGTCATTACGTATGCGTTCAAAATCGGTACATATCTTTGAATCCTCTACGCACCAACCCCTTCAACCACCCAAGATCTACGCCGATGCACAGGAGTGTGCTGACGCTTACCAAACAACCGTTCAAGCCGTACTGCGATCTTGTCTAGAGAAAGTCAACATCGGGAAGGGTCATTATGCGCAGTTCTTTGATACCGACCACACGCACGAAATCTGGAAAGAGCATCCGGATTTTCCAGGATACTTTTTCTCTAGCCGGGGTGCTGTCCTTGGAAAAGTAAGAAAATTTTGGCGCAGCGTGCAAAGGAAGGTTACCGAACGGTAACCCTAAGGCACGAGGGTCAAAACAAAAGTGTTTACGTGCATCGGGCTCTTTATCGGTGTTTTTTCCCACATGTCAATATTGACAACCTGACCATCAACCACGACAACATGCAAAAGCACGATAACCGTATTGGTAACCTAACACCGATGACACAGCGGGAAAACAATGAACATGCTAGGAGCATGCTCGCACGCATACGTCGACATCGAAAAGCATCCTTACATCAACGACCGGACTTGATGATCCAAGTCTCCCTGGTTCTCAGATAGTGTCCTTCTTTACGAATGGATTTTCATATGATAGTGGGCAACAATGACAGTTGTAGCTTTTATTATAGAATCATTACATAACTTGAAGCGTTTAGCACTTGAACCTGGCCCCATTGACATCGTAACTGGTAAAGTCCTTTTGTTTCGGTTGTTTACAAAGTCGTAACGGGCCAAACTCGCCTCGCGTTCCACTAAAACTCCCAAGGTGACGCACCAAGCAATACCGTTTAAATCCACCTCCATACCCGTATCTCCGTATTTCAGTTGAAGGTCAACAGCTTGCACATTTCCAGCGCTCGTTGTCACAGTGCAGACCGACATTGCATATGCAATGTCGGTCTGCACTGTGACAATGGACATTGTTGAGTCATATGGACATTGCTGACTGACAATGGACATTGCTGGCTCAAAATGGACATTGTTGAAATCTGGGTTAATTTCGCATATTCTTTGCACTGACATTCTCAACCCGAAATGGACATTGCTGGTTCAAAATGGACATTGCTGAAATCTGGGTTAATTTCGCATATTCTTTGCACTGACATTCTCAACCCGAAATGGACATTGCTGAAATCTGGGTTAATTTCGCATATTCTTGCACTGACATTCTCAACCCGCGACCATTCTGGACATTGCTGAAATCTGGGTTGAGTTAGAATATTTTCCTTATGTCAATCTTAACCCGCAAAATCACCTACCATGTATTATCTAGCGCCTCCTTCCTCTTGACCTTCCAATCCCTCCATATTTCATCGAGTGCCGCCCCTATGAAACTTCCGCGTCCTGCCGCACCTATCCATGTCCTTATATATGCCTCGTCTTCATCGATAAGTCCAGAACTCTGACATCAGACACTTATCGATAAATCCTCAATGCTTCGCGCATATATCCTATGAACCTTATCAAATCAAACGCGCGCGTTCATTTCGTCGATAAACGGCCCTCGCCTATGGCGCTACGGGACTTGTATTCGTCAACGCATTTCCCATGTCCTTATATATGCCATTTCATTTACGAATATTTCTGCTAACCCAAATCTTCAAAAACCTCGATTTTTTTCGATCGCCGCTCCTTTGAGAAATTGGGTCACCTATTTTCGCCTTTTTACTTTAGTTTCTTCCTGCTTTCTTAAAAAAAACCTTTTCTAAATCCCTTTTTTCTTCCTTTTTTTTAACGCTATATTGCTTTTCCCGCTGACCCACTTACCCATTTTTCTTCGAAAGAAAAAATAATATACGCCCCTTCACACACTACTTCATAAGCATCTCCATTAAGCAAAAGTATGTTATATACACACAAAATCTATCGAGCCAATCCCTCAACCGGTCTGGGTCAATACAACTTTTACAGGCTTTTACTGGCCCCGAGACAACTTTCTAAAATAGCACTCCTCACAGAACTTGTGGAAGCCGGGTTTCTTGCTTGATGTCATTCGAGGACAGTTTTTTGTCGAACAGGGACGATTTTGTGCATTTTTTGATGTTGCTTGCTTGAAAGGTACTGGCTTGCTATTTTGATTTTCCTTAGACCAACACGGAGGACATTTTGGTTTCCACTTTCGGTCCTTTTCTTCGCAATAAAACCATTTCTGACATTTGGTTTGTTCACATTTTTTGTAAGAGTTAAAACATCTATTACAGATTTCGACACTTTTCGCCGTCGATTTTAAATAACGTTTCTTGCACTTTGGAATCTGACAATCCCATGTCTTTCTTTTGAGGATGCGGAGTTTTTCAAGTGCCAGGTCCCGTTGGGCTTGAGGGAAAAAGTTCTGTATGCATTTGTTGCCAATAATGAGACGTTTCCCATTTTCACTCGATACCACTTCACATATTTCCTTAATATCATGGGTGCAGATGCATTTGACGACTACGTCACTTTTGTAAACATTCTCCACACAAAATTCGAGTATAGCCTCGCGATAGTTGTCATGGTTGGAATGTTTGACTATTTGCTGTCGAAAGATTTTGTGGTAGTACTGAGCGTCCTGTTCGTCACTATCGTCTGCCATTAGAAATACTGCAATTTTTGATTTGGAGTTACCCAAGTGACCCAGTTTTTCCTGTTTTAATATGTAAGTGCAGATGTCTTTATATATGGTATGTTCAGTCGATAAAATAGATGTAAAATACGCGCAAAAACATCGCATATACATGTGTCTTCTGCATTAGATACCTTTTTTTAGATGTTTAAAAAAGACATATAAAGGTTAGAGGTTATATCTGTTCTATAGGGGGGTCTGTCAATTTACTTTTCTAATCAAAAGACCTAGAATGAGTTTGGAAGGTGTCATACTCGATCAATTAAAGTCAGCAAAGGCAAAACTGTTAAAAAAGGGCTTTGTGCCGATTCCAGCACATCCGAAGGAGAAAAGACCTTTGGGCGATTGGAAGGAATACAATGTATCAGATTGGAATAAGGTTTTAAAGTGTTTACGGGGTGTGAGAAGTAATATTGGGGTTTTGACTGGAGAAAAATCGGGCATAGTTGTCGTGGATATCGATAAGAAGGAGCCGAAAGAAGATGAAGCGCCCAACGATGACTATAGCGCTGAGACCGGTCTTTCAGATTGGCAGGAAATGATCAAAGAACATGGGGATCCAAAGACACTCAAATGCAGATCACCGTCAGGTGGCTTGCACTACTACTTTCGATGGGATGATGAATTGGGACAATCAGTAGCGACGACCTCCACAAGAGTAATGTCAAGGGCCGATGGACGTTTGTGTGGGATCGATCTTCGTGGCGATGGAGGATTTATTATGGCACCTCCGAGTTCTATCAAAACTGGAAAGTACGAATGGTTGGATGAAACTGAAATAGCACCCTTGCCCACATGGATTCGGAATAACATCCTCAAAACCTGCAATGGGCTTAAAAAGGCTCGACATGAAACAAAAGTAAAAAATCACTTCATCAATGCTTTCGCAAATGATTCAATAACATTGGAAGATTTTGAGGTCTTCAAAACCTCTCCATATTATCAAGATCATGAAGTTGTCAATGTCGATTCGTACAGTCGAATAATTTTGAAAGAAACCAAGGATTTTGACTGTACGATATGCAAGCGTAGACATGTCAACCACAAGAACCACCCCTTCCTGGTTCGATTTGGTGGTAAATTGTTGTTTGTCTGTCGTCCCAACAATGGAGACCAAAAACATAATGTGATTGTCAAAAAGGAAGAGGAAACAAGTAATGAAGACGATGTCAAAGATACCCCGCATTATCTGTTGATGTCCGAATTATGGACTATTGCAAAACGAGACTCATTGAAGAAATACAACAATTGGATATACAGGCCTCTTGAAAACAAACCATGTGCGTACGTCAAATATCTTTCCTACCAAGAATGGGTGAACAAGGTGTTGAGAAAGAACAAAATCTACGTGTCAGCCCCAAAACGACACTTGGATATTCTGAAACACTTGGAGATGTACAACGACCCAGATCTTCCTTTTCTGCAGCGCGACCGCAATGTGATTGCCTTTCGGAATGGTGCGCTACTTCTTGATACGAATACATTTGTTCCTTATTCTGATGCGACTTTGAAGGGAGTGGCTGCCCGACATTGTATTGACCAAGACTTTACCAAGAGCGACTATACTCCAATGTTTGATCAAGTTGTCATGCATCAACTGACAGGATACGATCAAGAAGAGCGTAAAAACATTTACAATGTTGTTATCGGGTTAATTGGACGATTATTCTTTGATGTTGGACAGTATGACAAGTGGGCAGTCGCACTTTTACTATATGGAGAGTCACGCACCGGAAAGTCGACATTACTCAATATCATAAAAGCAATGTTCGATATTTCCGAAGTGGCAATACTGGCTGCGAACACTGAGAAGATCTTTGGCTTGGAGAATATCATTGGAAAAGAACTGCTATTGGTTCCGGAAATACCTCACAATATGAAGGACACATTTGATCCTACGATGCTTCAATCAATGATTGACGGTGACTTTGTCAATGTCGCGGCCAAACATGCGAAAGCGACCACTGGTGCCTTTAAAACACCTATTATGATGGCGGGGAACGTGTTTCCTAACTATGATGATAAGAAGGGAGCCATTGTGAATCGTGTGCCCATTTTTGTGTTTGAAAACTTTGTTACTGATAAAGACACCAGCATTGAGGAAGTAGTCATCAAAAACGAACTGCCAAACCTTATATACAAGTCATTAAAAATATATTATATATTGAGGGAATCCCACAAGGGACAAAGTTTCTGGGACTTTGCTCCAGTGTACTTTCGAGACAATCAAGAAATTGCAAGAAAAGCGACCAATTGGTTGCATCGATTCCTCACTGCACCTGCAGAGGAAAACGCCTCTTCTACGGCTTCGTATTGCGTCAAGAAAAAAGTGCTTCCAGGCGCCGATAGAATCAAGGTTCATATCGAAGACGTGAAAAAGGCCTTCATGCGTTATATGAAGTTTAATCATCCAGGGCAGAAATATACATGGGACGATAACGATTATTCGACTTTCAAAAGTCTTGGATATGAGGTCGAGAGAATGCATATATGCAAATCTTGCAACAATCGTGCAAAAGGAGGTAAAGATAAATGTTGTGAGGAATACGATTCTGCAAACCGAACAAAGCGCACCTTCATATATGATCTTTTGATTGACCGTAATGAAAAATCGACATCCACATACAAGATCGTCCCAGATGCTGAGGAAATGACAGTGGATCTGGAACCAACTTCGCCTCCACTTATCAAAAAACGCTCCATTCTTGATGGACTCGCTGGTTCGGGAGCAAAACGATCACGTATCAGGGACTGCTAGGTTTCCTCATCACTTTCCGAGTCAGGTACCAGAACATAGTCTTTGACTTCCCGGCGCTTGCTCCAGCATTCGAGACAATAAGGGCGGCCTTTCATCTTTGGAATAATGGTAGGGCAGTCATCTGTCTTGCACTTTTTGCAGCGATCTGGAATAATTAAATTACCTTGTTTATCGCGCTGGGGTGTGTATACGGGGAACGTCTCTTTGGCCATGTTGTACTTTCTTTAAATAGGAAATGAGGGAATAAATCACATGTGCGGTTGGAACAGAACTTATACATTCTGTATAATGTTTAAATAGGATTTTTGATAGTTCTTTGTAAATGTTCGAATTCAGCGATTCATATTATGATACGCCTAAAGAATGTGTTCAAGTGACGTGTTTAGAGTTGTTCGACGCATTAAAGCCAGAGTTTCAGGAACAGTTTGTGAAAGATCTTGAAGAGATGAATACGGAAAATGTGGTGGACGAAGGAACATTCAAAGTTCTGAAATGGTCGCTTCTATTCAATAAACTGAGTTCTCAATACAAGGATCATGTCAAAGTTGAAGAAGCACCAAAGAAAAGAAAGGGCAAGAGCAAAGCACCCAGCATCTAGGGTGCTTAAATATACTGTTACTCGGTATATAGGTTTCTATGATGTATTGATGTACATCACAGGAATCCTGTGGAGCATGTTATTAGTCGATATGCTCAGACCGGTTACTTGTTGGTTTATGGTGGCTTCAACGTAGTAACAAAAAATGCCTATAAAACAAATCTTAATCAGAACGAGCACTGATTTGGGATGTAGGGAGCACCTTGATGCTCCCAATCATATGTTCTGAAAAAAAGATTTGTCCTAAACGCAACCTATACATCAGCAAAGACTCCACCAATGCTCAGCGTAACATTCTCGTAGTAGTTCACAAGTAAACGAACCGACTAGGGAAGAACAGTGTCATGAATCGTGGCAATTTTAAGTGACGAATTTGTTCCTTCAAATGACAAACCAGCGCTCGAAGACTCGGTACGGTCTTGGAACGACCAGCCAAAGGAGAATTGCTTCTTGTCATAATCAGCAAATGAGATATCCATATCGCCGAGACTGTCAAAATCAGTCTGCGATAACAGACTGGCGAGCAATGTCTGATTGTCGGTTGTTGAATGCTTGAAGCCGGCTTTCCCGCTGGGAATTGCGGTCATACCAAGAACAAGACGCCACTCCCTGAGATCCCAAGAGGAATAGTTCAAAGCAGCATCCTTTGTAGTATCAGCATTTGCGTCAACAAACATTGCATCAAATCCCTGCAAGGATCGCACTCCGGACATATTCAGATTAAAAATATTCTTTTCAGTGCCAGAAGCCGGCACCAGAGCCTGGGTTGTTCTCGTATACTCATAGGAGATGGCTCGAGTTGCATTAACGAACTGAGGGCTCGGAGTATGATAAGGCATCAAGAGCCTAATGTTGCTGACACGGATTTCGTCCACATTCCCATTTGGGAATACGGAGGCTGGGTGTGCAAGGGCGATGGTGAACTCCAGTGTCTGGTCCGGGAGTGCAAACACGTGAAAGAAATTTTTATTCTTAGGATTACAAAAACCAACCCATGGATGCATGTTCATGGAGACAGTTGCTCGAGTGTCGAATATATTATCGTTTGAATAACCGCTAAGTTGTCTCAACAATTTCTTATGTCCGGCCGACATGTTCTTGTAGATGCTGCTCAAGAAAGCCGGGTAGTTATGAATTTTCTCAACAACTTGCCCTGCGGCCGTGATAGTCAAAGACTGAATGATGGCCTCAAGACCGAGATAAGTGTTCTTAATATCGGCACCAGGAGTAATAGCGGTTCCGTTGTTATATGCGGAAACATCCATGGAGAGGACCATTTTTGTAAGGTCAAATGATGTCGTGCAAGAATCACATACAATACGGATGGGAGTCGAACTGCGGTCCTTTGAAGAATATTCGGCTTGATCGGTAGGAGAGAAGGTATGTATACCCTTTCCCAAAGGGTCACCAAATTGCCGAGCAGGAATCTCAGACATGGAACGTTTCTTTTGATAATAGAAAACGAGGTAATTTATTAGTGCTGCGTTTAAGGCCCATGCTTATTCTGTGCTCGGTTTTCCCTCGGTGAACACGTCCTCATTCTTTGGTGTCTTTAGATCAATGTAGAGGAATGAATACGGTTCTTTTGTTGCTCGATCTGCAACATCGATAAACTCGCGTTCAGTGAGGTGACATCTCAGTTCAGGTGCGATCTTTTCATATTGCTTCATATTCAGTCGATAAAGAATGACGTGTGTGTTATTGACACGCTGCAATGGTGTCATTTGCAGAGTGTCATGGAAGGAGCACATTAATGAAATGCCGCTGTGTCTCGCTCGAGAGTACAGAGTGTCCAGCATCTCTTTGATACCGCTGGATATTTCTTCATGTTTCTTGAGTTCCTTCTTCGGGTCATTGCCGGTCTGTCTAGCGAGTATTCCATAGTCGTCGATAACAATAAGAATGTGTTGTCGTGTTTTGTCTGTTCTGTAGAGCATGCGTTGTTTTTCAAACAAGGCGTTGAGGACATGGTTGGAGACTAAATGAGAAATGTATACATTGTTCTTTCGCTTAAGGCTGCTCCAAATGGGATCTTCAATGGAGGGTGTAAATATGCACACCGCAGAGTACGCTGGAGCAAGTTTCTCGATAAGGTTGACTTGACAAGTTGTTTTACCGGATCGTGAAGAGCCGACAATGGAGAGAACAAAGAACTTTCTGGGAAATCCGTTCGGTGTCTTATCAACGAGTTTTACCTCGTTTTCTTTGGGGATCTTTACCTTGTGAATGTACATAGCGGATTAATTTCTTCTTAATAGTATAACAAGCAACATATTTTGTCGTCTATATGTATAGAGAATATATTCTGAATACGGCCATAGTCGGGGACTCGAGCAATGCTACATTCTATATCTCTCCTCCTCAGAGCATCTATGCATTCCGTGTGATCTCGGTGAATTTCATTCAATCGTGGGACATGATGAATAGTACTAACAATACCATCCTCTTTGCAGAGATGGGCGACACCACTCCACGAAAAGCCACAATCGCACCGGGACATTACAATGCGTTTAATATTGGTGCAGCAGTAGCAACTGCAATGTCGGGTGCAGGATCGCAGCCATATACCTGCACCTATGACGAGCGAACTCGACGATTGAGGATCGAAACGACAGGAAGTAAAGAGTTCAAACTGATTGAAGGTGCACGAGGTAGCACTGCATACTTGCAACTCGGAATGAGTAAATCGAGCGAAAGCGGTTACGCATTACCGGGCTTTACTCTGCCTGCTCCTTTGAATCTATCTGCAAGTCAACCGATTCTTCTCACTAGCAGAACTCTGCAAACGTCAAACGGAATTACATATGTTGCAGGAATTAACAGTGATATCAACGTACTGGCGTGTATCACACCGGACTCCTTTAATGATGTAGTGTCCTGGGTAAACCCGAGTGACAAAATGTTCCAGACGGGAGAAATCAGCATGAGTTCTATTGACATCCAATTATTTGACAGCCAAACGATGCAACAAATCAAGACCACTGCTCCAATCGTTGTTGTTCTTGGTGTGTATGATGATCCTGCAGACCTTTTTTGAAGTTTTTTTTTCTTGATAGTGTTCAAGAAATCAACGATAAAATGGAAGAAGAACAGCAAAAATCGATCGCCACAGCCCATCCCGAGGTTGAAGCAAGCGCTGCACAGGACACAGTACATGAAAATGTACAGGATCACGCGGAGGATGCTCCAAAGGCGAAGAGAAAGATGACTGAAAAGCAAAAGGCGGCACTCGACGCGGCTCGAGAGAAGCGCACAGCGCGATTGCGCGAAATGTCGAAGCAGAAGGCTGAAGAGGATGAGAAAAAACGGCTTGAGGAGGCCAAGAGACTGCTTCAGGAGGAAAAGGCAAAGAAGAAGGCAGCGCGATTAGCAAAGGCAGCAGCAAAACCACCCAAGAAGAAGCCAGTAAAAGCAAAGGCGCCAGTTGAACCAGAAGAGGAACATTCACCTCCCAATATAAAGATTCAGCCAACAAATCCAATTGCCTCAAGATTATACGATCAGCAGGCCGAGGTCGCATTCAATAATCCTTATGATGTTATTTTTGGAAATACATACAGAAGGTAAAGACATTCCGAGTACTGAATATTTTTTTAGTTGACATCTTGTAAGAAAACCCTTCAAGATGTCAATTAACAATCAAACTTCCGGTAGTACTTATCCCGTAATTCCTGCAAATTGGATCTATGCATCTCGTCAATTTGAGATGAACTCGGACGCTCTCTCTGAAAATGTTATGATTTATCGCCCAGTCAAGGACAGGCATGACTCAAGAGCCGCCGGATCTCCTATCAAGGTGGTGATTGACTCTCCAAGTTCCTTTCTAAGGCCGCAAAGAACCTATATGTCATGCAGGATCACTCATTACAATTCAGACAGTTCTCCAAATACTAGCGTCACATCCAGCGATGTTGGATTGATGTCCCATTTTAGAACAGCGACACTACGAGTTTCGGGAAAGATTGCGGAAGAATACAGTGATTACCCTGAGCACTTGAGTCAGCAATATACCTATGAAACTGCTGCAAGACGCAAGTATTTGCGATTGCTCGAAGGGGCTGGAAATGCCGACGCCATTAAGAATGCTAACGGTTCTGCTATTGTCCGCCATCACTTACGCTTTGGATTGCTTAACAACGTTAATGGGAACCCTTTACCCCTGTGCCTTTGCCCGAACCAGGCGGTGGAATTGACGCTTACATTGAACACTCCCCAGCAAGCAGTTACTAATGCACCTAGTGGAGGTTATTTTGTAGTGGATGATGTCCGAATCGTTGCCCAACTGGTAACTCCAGCAGCCGAGTTCTTATCTTCCGCATGGGCAGGTATTCGAAACGGCAAGTACCTAGAACTAGATTACGTTGCAGGCGTTCAAACCACGAACCCATGTAGTGGCGCGACTCAAAATAACTTTATTATTCCTCTCAGCAACAGTCGAGTGGTAGGACTGATGCATCGCTTTAGAAGGGATGATGCTTACTCGACTACAACGGGGGATAAATCATTGATTTATGATAAGGCAAACCTGATCTCTTGGAGATACCAGTTGGGTCAGTGGAGATTGCCCTTGACAGAGGACTTTAAGGTAGAGGATGCATTGATCAACGGTGCTTTATCGATGTCGGATTCAGAAAACTATGAAACTGAAGATGTTGACTTTGATAACTTTGACTCGAAGCGCTTTACCATAAGACACAATTTCAAATCGATTGATGAAGAGATGTCGAGTGCTTTAAATTTAACAGGGTCAGATGGTAACCTCCGTTTGATCACCACTCATGCAAGCCCACCTCCCTCAACGAGCGTGTCTCTTCTAACCTCTGTTTTCGTGCATAGGACGCTCTTGATTGGAAATACGATAGATATAGTCTGATTCCACACTTGTGGAGCGAAAGACCGATAAATGTGAAAACCTTGTTTTTTGATGGATCATAAAATCTATCAAAACACAATGATCATGGTGTTGGGGGACCAACGACTTACTTCATACGTTTAAGCACGTAGGGTAAAAGTTGGGGAGGGACTTTGCTAAGATCCTTCTTTCCTTTCTTAGGAGGAGGTCTAATTTTTTGTGAGATAGTGGCCCTCCAATTGGGGGATGGAGCAATTTTAGACGCTTTCATTCTTTTACCGGGCATTCTATGATATACGGGTATTATCTACTTATAAGCAACACTATTTTATTTCTTTCTGATGTAACCTTTGTTGCTACGAGCATCTGGTGGCCGATAATCCACATCCTTCCTCTTTCGTGTGCTTCGTCTCAAAGCAGGAGGATTTGCAACAACTGGTGTCGACACCAGCCCCGAGCCTGGGGCAGGCGGGACTAGGGGTGTGGATGCAGTATGAAGCGGTGTTCCAAAAGCCGGCATTTGTGGAGCGGTGGAGACCGGACCAGGAATATTCTGTTGAGATGCCCGAGGTGTCGGAGTGGGCTCAATTGGTGAATGTATGTAGGCACCTGGAATGGTCACTTGTGGATTCAGCAAACCTCTGCGTGCTGCAACCGATGTGGGAAGGATTCGCCTTGGAGAAATACCTGGACTTGAGCCGGGAGAAGATGATGCAGAGGAAGATGAAGATGAGGATGCTGAAAAAGGCGAACCTCCTCCTCCACCAGGAGGCCGCCACCAACCCATGTTTGGATCGTGGTTTGGCACCAAAGGTGCTGCTAGGAGATGCATTCTTACTCTTGCTTCGTGGTCGTCCTCAACGGGGCGCTTACTCCATGGGCCTGTCGATGGGGCTCGAAGCAGATGGGTTCTGGTGTATAACTCTTCATCACTGTTTTCCTTTGGAACCTTTGGCCATTTGATTTTTTTAGAATCCGGTTGCTTCGGAGGGTCATATTTAGTTGGCGACGGATATTTCACATTATCAACATCCATTGGCTCCAACTTGTACTCTGCGGGTTCCGCCTTCACATCAATATCCATGGGGCTTGTTCTAAAATCTTTTGTGACTGAATCCGATGGGAACTGAATAGGAGATGTTGCATGTGATTGAAGTTCGACCTTGTTGGTGGAACCGATCCGCCCTACTTCTGTAGACGTTTGCGTTCCGGCATCTGTCATGTTGATCGTGTGGTTCTGTCCTAGAATGACATTCTTTTCCTTTGCATTAGCAACCTCTGGAGCCCGAGGATCTGTTGCTCTTTCGACTTTCTTTGTGGTGTCACGAGAGTTTGATTTTGTTGCGCTCGCATCCATCCTGGTTGGTGGAATGCAGAAGTTGTCCCGTCGCTGTTAACTTGAACAGCGACACTTCTAGGCAAATTGATATATCGTCCCTTTCTTGGAAAGAGATTGCCTTCATCAAGTTCGTCAAAGTATGCTTGTCTTGACTTCTCTTTCTCGACAGCAAGGAATGCAGCAACTGCATCTTTTTCGACTTTGCTTACATAGTCCGCTTCTCTGAAGCGAGGGTTGCCATTGGGGTTGAACTTGAGATCCGTGGTGACACTTGATACCTCACCTTTAGGGACGAAGAAGTGATCACGGAATTCTCGATTGAAAGTATTCTCAGGACCTGGCTTCCCATCGATAAACCCATATTGTCGTGCTTGGATGTTGGGAATAGGACGGTCCGGAAAGCCAGTCGGGTTCCATATCGGCAGTCTTAAATTTTCATTGTAGACAGCACTCATTTTTTTGTATAGTCTTCTTAATAAGACTCGTACAAGATAATTTCAGATGGCCAATTTTTTCCAAAGAGTGAAGGGCAAAGCCAACACCTTTTTCAAGAATGCACCAGCCAATATAACAAAAGCACGAAATTTCTTTTCAGGAGCAGTTAAAACCGCTGGAAAGGCAAATCGCTTCATTCAACATGTAAACAAGGGTGTGCAAGAGAATGACGTTTTTGGAGCCAAAGTCAAAGACGTTGGAAAGCAGGTGTCAGACTTTTCAGATATCGGGTTGAAAAAGATCCAGGATGTTCACGAGAAAGGAAGCAAATTTGCCGATCACGTTGCTCGATTTGATCCAAACGCATAATATTCACTCCTTGAAGATATAGAGATCTCCCAGATATGGCAGACATATTTCAGCGAAGAAATTACTTCAAGCCGATCTCTGAAGAGGATGAACGGAACTTGAAAGAAATGTTCTATTCCGACATGGCTTTCATGGGACGAGATCGTCTATGGCATTTATTTAAGAGCTGATACCCTGATAGCAAGATATCGCAGAGGGCCGTGCTAGATTGGTTAAAAAAACAGGAAATCCATCAAAAGATGACTAGGCCTATCGTATCAAAGGGTGGGATACGACCGATTTTGGCTTCGAAGCCAGGTTCGCTGCAGATTGACACGATAAACATGAGTTCTGTTTCATATAACGGCTACAGTTATATAGTGAATGCTATAGACATTCTCAGTAAGCGACTATATTCTCGAGCGATTCGGGCGAACACTCAACAAAACATTCGTAATTTTCTTCAATCGCTCGTAGATGATGGAGTGCAAATCAGATCGATCCAAAGTGACAACGGTGTCGAGTTCCAAGGGATAGTTCAGGAATTTGCAGGATCGAGGGATATCCCATGGCGTTTCAGCAAGGCGGGTTCACCGCAAACAAACGCGCTGGTAGAACGCATGAACGCAACACCAAAAAAAATGATCTATTCGTCGATAAAACTTGGAGACCGTAATTGGGTAGAGAGTCTGCCGAAGATTGTCAATAATATCAACTCGACGGTGTCGTTTGGGGCGGGGCGCAAACTTCTCACACCAGATCAAATTGAACGCAATGTAGAAGAAAGTTATCGAGCGCAGGTTACTCTGAGGACAAAAGGGCGAGGAGTAAAAGTGCTTCCACCATTCAAAGTTGGGGATCGAGTGCGGCTGCTTATACAAGAGAACACGGACATTCGACGACCATCGAAAACAGGATATTTTGGCGATGAAATTCATACGATCGAGGGAGTTGTTCCGAACCCACACCCGAATTACATGGATGCGTACAAGTTATCAGGACAACAAGGGCTCTTTGCCGCATACCGACTCCGATTAGTGCCTGAGGGTACTGTAACCACACCATCAACTGTTGAAGATAATGATGACAGCGATCAAGACACTGGAAGCGAAGGAGATTATGAGGTCGAAACAATATTGGATAAGCGCACTCGACGCCAACGAAGAGGCCAACCTCAAGTAACAGAGTATCTTGTTCTATGGAGAGGATATGATCGTAGTGAAGCGACATGGGAGCCGGTGTCAAACCTACAAAACGCTCGAGAGGCCATATATGCGTTTGAAAATACCCACTAGAACTACGATGTAAGCGAAAATCATCGATGTAAGTATTTACATCGTTTGATGTAATTTTATTTTCCTATATAAGAGGAAGGTACAAGTGTATAACAACGTCCATTGTTAGTATCAAAATAGACAATGTCAGCCGAAGCAGGAACAAAGCGCAAGTTCTGCGAGTATTCATTGGAGGAAATTGCTCAAATCAAGAAATTACAACCCAACCATAACATTGTTAAGACTTTAAAGAACCAACTGTTAGTGGAAGATATCGACGAGATCATTGGTGATCCTCACCTTCTTATTGAGTTTTACCGTAAGCCTTTGAAACACCTGAATGAGAATTCCTTCGGCAATTATGTGGGCTACATGGCCACATTCTTAAAGCAATGCAACGAGAAAGGTGAACTCGATCAGGAGATGGATAAAGTCATTGAAGTACTGCAAAAGGAAGCAAAGGAACTACGGGCTCCTGCTGCTGAAAAACGTACTAAAGGAGAACCTAGTGAGCGTGAATTGAAACAAGGCGTCACCGGTTTCCAATTCCCAACCATCCTTTCAGCAGTTGAACGGAATTATGAACATGTTGTCAAGGGCTTGTTCTTGAAATCAGAGATCCACAGGCTTCAAAAGCAAGAGTACATTGAACTCCTCCGCGGCGTCATTCTGTGTGCATGTACTATGATGCCAAACATCCGCTCCATGTGGACTCGAGTAAAAGTGTCGCCATTCAACACTGACACGGAGGATGGCATTCTCTTCTCGAACGAACGTGCGATTCTGATGTTCAATAGTAACCGAAAACGACAACATGATCCTTACATTCAAGATATTAAGGATCCCAAATTGTTCCAAATCCTAGTGAAATGGAAGCGGTTCCTAAATCGTCAATTTCCAAATGGGACCACGTACTTCTTTGTGGACTTTTATGGCAATCAGATGACACCTCAAAAGTTCACAGGATACATTCAAGAGTGTTGCAACAAGTTGGTACAAAAGAACTTGGTATATCGGATTTGCGACGTATGCAGATTACCGATTTAATCAACAAGCATGGCAATAATCCGCCATACATCAATGCAATTTACAAGGATTTCCATCATACTCGCCAGGAGTTCGACAGGTATTATAAGACAAACAATGTTGACGTAGAACCGGTAGATGATTCCTTCTTTGATGTGGACGAGTAGCAGAGTTCGTGTTAGTTACAAAGGCGGTTAGAGCATCCCATAAATAGTTATCGATAAATGTGGTTTATCGATAAGGCTTGTCTTTTATTGTGTTTAATACAGGTTCAAACGCGAATGCGTTTGTTCTTCAAGTTTATTTTTATTTATTATGGTCTCCATAAGTAAATAAAAAGGAGATGCCAAAGCGATACGTTTATCGAGCAGTAGCAAAGAATCTGGACGGAACGGAAACAGTTGTCGAGTCCAGATTA
>JAHLKF010000048.1:0-53170 GCA_025558075.1 Gaertneriomyces semiglobifer
CCACCGTGGTTTACGCCGTTCTCCTCAGTGGGAGACGGGGCACAGGCTTCTCTTAGTGACTACCAAATGCCTCCTCCTCAGGAAGCAACCCCACCTGTGGAGAGTGAGTTTGAACGGATCTGCACTCGGCCGGAGTTGTTGAGAACTGTTGTGCTGCGTTGCAAGCGGATTGTACGCCATCCCGATGAGAATGATCCAACGGATATACCGGAGGGGTTTGTAAGGCGTACTTTCAAGACGGGGGAGGGTGAAACAATTCCGACGTTGGTGCACCAGACATTAATTCTAAAGGCGGTGGACGTATGCGAATTAGATGTACGTAGCGAGATAGTACGACTGCTAGCCAGCTTAGAGTAAATCAGTGTCATCCTTTTGTACATATTGACTTCAACTTTAACATTATTTTGACGAACTTTCTCACACTATTGCACAACTATGAAGAACCCAGCATCTCTGTGTAGGCAGCCCGTATCTGTGGAGGTACGTTAGAGTATCACACGTCGACAATTGGATGAGTTTGCAACAAAATACCTGGGAAGCTTGTGGACTATCGGTGTAGTCTGCCAGGGATATAGCAATTTCGCACCAGGTCCGGCCGTGGTCATGTTCGTTCAAGCTAAGGTTGTGCGCGGGGTGAATTGATGAAGAGCAGTAAGGCATGAAAGGGACGATTACCTGAAGTACTCGCAGCCAATGTTCCTTGGCGTCATAGTCAGCAATGTACGAACACCGCAGTATATACATACATTGTACTTACCAGGAAGTAACCATGAGCCAAGATACTTCATCTGAAGGATATCGGTACGTCTAACCGAGATCCAGCTTAGCGGAAAAGCAGCGCCCACCATTGGCTTTTGCGGCACATACCTCATTGCAAGTGGACTTCAGGACTGCAAGAACCTGCTGGAACAGTCCAAGGGCTGCAGTCTTGTTGGATACCAGGGCGGTTCGTATCAAGATTCTGAACCTACGCTAGGGTGTCGGTGAAACTTCCCACTCCGAGTTCGACAGAGTTTCCCACCATTGGCTAAACTTTTCAAGGTCCAGCTTTGACTCCCGTTTCATGAGCGCATTCATTGTGGCCTGTACGGAGTAAGAATATGCAGGTGGTTGCCTTCTATTCAGCGTGCGTACCTGAACAGTGATAAACACAACTGTGGGGCTACACGTTAGCTGTGCTGCAAATGTCAACCCGTGAGTGTCAATACATACCCGCGCTCGGAGCCTGATGCCGTGTGACGATATCTTAAATAAAAATTGTAAGCGTGATGCAGATAGTTGCTCGCACTGCGTCAGTAATGCCACACCAGCCATTCTCTCAAACACGTCTGACGGTGCGGACACTGATTCAGCGTACTAAGTTGGCATCGCATGAGAATATGGGAATGAGCCACTTAATTGCAAGGACTTACTCCAATAATGCCTTCGAGCTCGCTCCATGCTTGCTGTTTCACCTTAATTTCGTACTCTAAGTATATACTTTGGTATAATACGGCATCTTCTTGTGTAGAATTTGACACCTCCACCACTTTTACACAAATGTCGCGCATTCGTGCCAGCAGAGTCAAAGCCTTTTGCAGGTGATCTAAGTGGTTTTCTTCGTCTTGTCGTGCAAGCGAGACATGACCGGCAGCACTAGCAAATAGACTGCGGTGGTAACCGTAAGGTTAAATGAATCTGAGTCCGGTTTTCGCATGCACCACACCTATTCATACCAGACTTTTTGACTTTGTAATTTTTGTAAGTTAACCTCCGTTAATAGCTCGAGAATGTCTGCGGTCAATTCAAAAAGGCTGCAAGCAATTTCGGTTTGCTCTGCAATTGCACTTGGAAGTGCAACATTCCAGGTCATCCGATAAAGCCAGTCGACTTCAGCGCGGAACGTGTCTGCATCCTCCGCCTTCCATCCCTTCAAAATTTCGTACGCTAATTCCGAAGGTTAAATATGAACAACAGTGGGAAAGCGACACATACGAACCTTTGCGGATGTATAGGGTGACTTCCTTGAATACTGTTGTGCTGTACCAAGTCTCAACTCGCTGTACAAATGACTAAAGTCGAACATATATACTTACTCATTTCCTACTTCTACAGAAGGCTTGGTAAGCCGTATTAGGCACCTACCGGAGGACATGTTATGGACTTGCTAAGTCTGGAAAAGGTCTTGCTTACCTACCGTACGACTATCAACAAATTAAGCCGGTGTTTCTCTTGTGTCCAGTCAACAGGTGACAGTACAATCATTCTCAATATCTGCTGGAGGATGTCCTTTGCGCCTTTTTCGAATACAATTTGTGCCGCATTGACAAAGTAGTGAAAAGTGTCTTTCTCGCACGGTATTCGCTTGAGGTGTTTGAGTGCTAAGGCGCAAGAGGTCCCTTAGCTCTGTCTGTGTTTAACAGCTAAGCATGCATGATCCCGGTACCTTGGGCAGTAAAGGAGCTTTCAACCGAAGCAACGAAACAGAGAAAGTCGTTCAGTGGGGAGGGCTCCACCTCGGCAGCTGTCACAAGGGTCAGCCGCGAATTTCTTTTATTCCACTGTTGAACCGACCTTGAGCGAAGCAGGCGTACGCTGCCTCCGGATCGCCAATCTCCAGCTGACAAACACCAAGCTTGCGGCGGACAATTGCTATTGGCATTCATGAACAAATCAATAAAAATTTCTGGAATTGCGTGAGGCAAATAATACCCATGTTTGTGACATCCGTGTTGTCGTCCGCCAACAGTCGTAGGCTAGACTTATACCATGAAAGGGCATCACTCCACCGAGCTTCCTATAGTGGGCACCTCAGTACATAAGGGAAGTTGGGCGATAGCGTAACCACTGTACCTGTGCGGCCTTATCCGCCGCCTGCCACAATAACAACCGGTATGTTTGTACTTGCGATAGTTGGGTTGTGGAGTCTATATGCGCCATTAGAGTTGGAACATCTCACAGCAAGTAACCAGAGATGCCTGTTCACCTAGTATCTGTTCCACTTGGGCCGCAACGTCTTTCTCTGCCCCAGCGTCTGACACCAGAAAGTACATCTTGAGGACTTTAAGCTTTTCAATGCTCACGGTGTCTTCCGTTCCGTGCGGCCGCGAGACAATTTTCTGGACCAGTAGATCGGCGGCTTCAGCAGCTGCCGACGAGCTACGTCCCGTACCGCATAATCAGTCAGATCAGTACATTAGGGTTGCCGTTTGCCTCGTGCCTAACCTGATTTCTTTCGCTAACATGTGAATCAGGCCGAAAAATCTACTCCATGGTTAAAACTGGGCTTCTGGTGCTAACGCGGGAAGAGAAACTCTTACAAACTAAGTTGCGAAGCGTGATCAACATCTGTGCAATTCTCTACCGCCGCTGCGAATACTTTGCGGCATCCGTTAATGCGCGCCACAACCATGACTGTCATCTCGGACCCAACTTACTTTCCTGCAGCAACGCTGCTGAGCCGGGTCTGCCAGCGAGGCATTTCGCCTTGAGCGCGTACGCAATCAACAAGGATGGACTCTCCTAAGAAAAGCCCAATAAAAAACAATAGGCGCATCATCTGAAGTGCGGAGAGCTTACCTGCAGGGCGAGATCAACCGCTTGCTCGGCTGCTTCCACCGCCTTTGACTCGAAATATAGATTTGCCAGCAGTAACAGCAATTTCGTCTGAGCAAACCGTTGAGGGAATGCACTCATTTTCCAGTTTCTTAAATAGGCACAACGTACCTTCAACTCCACCTTGCCCGCGAAAGAAAGATGTTCAACGTCTTGATCAATCAAATCAATTCCTATTTGGCACCACTGTATGCCATCTGCTTGTTTTGAGGCTTTTTGTGCACATTGTAAACATATGTGTACGATCTGCTGCGCCTTGTAATCCATTGAATCATCAGTGGGAAAATCACACTGTTGCGCCTGCCAATGAAAAGCATACTTCTTTGCGTGATATTTGCGATATAATCTCTGGCTTCATGACTTGGCGAAGTAGCATGAAGGATACCGCCGACTCGCTGATGAGGAATTCCTGCAGTGTGTCATGAGAGGCGTGCGTTCGCGTCTGCAAAATTGCACACACGTACAAGTTCCGCTTTGTAGGCTTGATTCAACGCCAACAGTTTGCTTGATTCTGGAGAGTTGGCGCCTGCTACGCCCGCCTCCTTGAGGACCAGCTACAACCGGTAGGGCTGTAAGTTGCGCCATTCAGGGAGAAGAAATGTCATGCATAGGACGTACGCTGGTGCTAAGGTCGTAAAAGCGACGAGCATCATCATGTTTGTCCGCGTCTGTGCGTTCTCAATTATTAGTTTCGAGACCATGGTATCCACGGTGGCGAACATTACCCAAGAAGCTCTTTCCAGTTTTGAGGGCCAAGCCCGCCAGTTTAAAGCTAGCTATCCAGTGCGAACGGGTAAGGGTTGACCGTGTCACGCAACTCAACGGATGTCCTGGTGTTTACACACCCTTCATGTTGTTCTCCAACGGTGCCGCGAGGGATAGCAATGCAAAGGCGGATTCTCGTACTATCAAGGGGATTCTGGTCAAATACCAAATCATCTCATCCAATGCACGTTCATTCCTACGATGGGCCACTAGGGCCGACGTTGTCCGATTTACTGTCGCAGCGCTGCCTCTCTTTTTCACCGACTCGTTCCATATCTTGACACCTTCCCCCATGTGGTTAATAAAGATGCCCTCAAAGTACGGAATCCTTCCAACGCTCGAGTACCATTGTCGTCAAGATTGTCTACGACCTCAAAAAACTTGGGATTGACACCTTTCTTCTCGGTATCTAATTGCTGTGCCAACTCCTGTATCCGCGCTGATAAGGCTGAAGCTTTGACGACACCCTCTTCGGCGGTATCTAGTTGGCACAGCTCATTCGCGAGATCTACCGGCCAGTGAGATCAAAGTGGCAAAAAATGAATGCTGGCACTGACCGTGAGCGGCGGATCGTGCCTACCTGCTATCTCGTCTGCCAAACCCTTGGCATTCGTGCGTTCTGTGCGCATTGGACCACAAGTGTGACGACAGTACGATTTTAAGCAGCAATGCGAATAGCAATCTTAGGGAGTGGGAAAATAAAACGCGATAACTGACATTTCGGTGTCAACATGTCGTGACGAGGCGCTAAACCGGATGCACAAACACAGCGGGAATACATGGATCATTTCAACAGCATATAAATCATTGAATCAAGGAAATCACAAAGTGCCGCGCCGCCAACTGACCAATCACAAGACGAAAGGCCTAGATCTACACAAGATTTCTTCTAGCACCCTTTTGCCCAGTACCAATCTGCAAATTCAATTCTGAGTTGATGTCCTTGAGGCGACTCCTCAAGTTCTCGACATCCCGCAATTTCTCTTCCAAAAGCTTGATCTCTGCCTCAACCCCCACTCGAACGCCTTCTTCTCCAATGCGCTCGAATGTCCATTCTGTACCTGAGGCACCCTGACCGACGCTCAGCAAGTACTGATGGTACTTGAACAGGGACGGACGGTGTGAAATCGTGATGACAGTGATACCCTCATCCTTTGCGCCACTGTATAATAAAGCCTCTACATCGTTGGAAACGGCAGATGTTGCTTCATCAAGGACAGCGAAACGAGGATGATGGTAAAACAGACGTGCGAGTTGGACACGTTGCTTTTCGCCGCCAGAAAACACATCTTTCCATTCCTTGACGGCATCGAGCCCACCTTCACGAGAAGGAATGTACGCCAAGTACACTTTTTCCAGAATTGCGAGCAGATCAGCATCGGTTTTCCCAGCAGCACGCATCTGAGCAACGCTGTGCGGATATATGATTTGCTCGCGTAGAGTTCCAATGGCCAGGTAAGGTCTCTGTGGAATATACATGATCTCACTCAAGGAAGATTCCGGACGTTTAATTGTCCCGCGGAAAAGCGGCCATAATCCGGCGAGTGTTCGTAAGATAGAGGTTTTGCCAGCACCGTTTGGTCCAGTGATCATCAAGTGCTGTCCTGGCCGGGTCTCGAAGCTTAATTCAGGTACTAAGACAGTGTCACCATTCGGGGTAACAACGGGCGCTTTAACAAATTGGATACCTAGGAGGAGGACGGATTTTAGCCACCATATTAAAAGCGGTTCACGCAGTACAAACTCCTTACCATCAAATCCGTATTCAAATTTGCCTTCTATTCTCTCCAATGAATAATGACCTTTCGCATTGACGTTTCCAGTGTCCACGAATTTATCATCATGCAAGTCCTGCAAGACCCGCAACATGTTGTAAACACGGTAGGTATAACCAGCAAGCTCGTTGAGTTCCTTATACGAGTACATGATACGACCTCCTGCATCAGCAAGAGACACCATGAGACGCTTGTTGGTAATGAAATCCTTTGTTCGACTCCCAGTCTTGCGATTGATTTGAGCAATGGCGGCGTCAGCATCAGCGCCGCCCTGAGCCTGCAATTCGGCAAGACGTAATGCTTCGCGTTTAGATCTCACACCAGCCAGTTCGGGGAAGAAGACGGGGATACTAGCAATCAAGAGACCAATAGCAGACCAAGAGTACTTGATGATAAAATCTTCGAACATGTTATAAGCGATGCGAATACGGTAGATATGGTTGATGTGCTTGATGAGGCGGTAGTAAGTGCGCGTCAAGATTGACTTTTCCATGGGAGCGCCGTGGTAGAACGCAATCTCTTCGGCATTAGTAATAAGTCGAGAGTGAGCTGTGCGGAAGTCACCCTCCAGCTTTGCTTCGATCGCAGCAAGCTTGCCGAAAGCGGGTGTCGCCGCCCGCAAAATTGTTGCCGTCACGAGGTAATTGCCGAAAAGTCCCCACATGCCGGCCGAACCAATGGTTCGGCCCAACTGGTAGTTGAAGATGATCATGTCCAAAACGGGCTTTCCGAGGTTGGAGTACAAAGAAGCGAGAGCGGTACAGAAGCGATTGATATCAGTGGTGATGAGCTGGTCAGCGCCATCAATTCGGTTGTCGAGATTGATAGCTTTGTAGTATGTGTTATTGTCCATATACAACTCGTGTACGTGCTTTGTCAAACTGGTACGAAGCGCAATAGAGAGCTTGGATTGGAGGTATCGAATCTGTACGTAGAGAGCAATCAGCGTGCGCAATGAAGGATGCGCTTGGTAAATAAAGAATAAACTATCTCACCATGCTGTTTGTGTAGGTGGCAGGAACGGCAACAGCGAACCAGTACAACAGACCCTTGCCGAATGACCGGGCGTCTGCAGCCACTAGATCTCTGACCAAGCGACCGTCGAGGCGCGCAACGACGACGGAGAGATAGGTCCTCAAAATCAAAAACGCGGTGTGAAGGGCCAAAATGCCAATGGTCTTGGACCGCCATGATGGCACACAGATGTTCCAAATGTATCTGAGATTTGCCAAAAACTTCTTGTCCACTGCGACCTTGACCTGCTGCCGGTCAATCTTGACTGGCGCATCGGAATCCTCTGTCGTCTTCTGAACACCCTGGACTGTGGAACCACCCCTTTTTGACCTGTAGTAGTTGTAAGCAGCAGCGGCCAGCAAGGCGCCAGCCAATGCAGAGCGACGTGTGTTCAGGCTACGAAAACGAGAACCTGCTGATCGCCCCGACATCACGGCGGCGGGAGCAGCGACCTTGTCGACAAAAGCGGCAATTGCGTCTGGCAGCTGCTTTGTGACCATCGTATGCTGCGTCGTCTACCTGATGTTGGTGGTCGAGAGTACCTGCAAAGCTGAACGCTCACTACCAAGTATGGTTGAACCTACAGGCGGAAATTCAATCACATGCGCTCCACGTCGGTCGGAAGGTTGTTCCGAAATGAGCGTTAGCGAAAAGAGAGATGCCCGACCCGGGAATCGAACTTGGGGTTGGGGTCACGTGCAATGTTCGGTCACGTGGAAGGTCGACCTTGGTTAATTTAAAAGTTGATGGGCTCAGCCGGGAATTGAACCCGGGACCTCCCGCACCCGAAGCGGGCATTATACCTCTAAACTACTGAGCTCTTATCGATATCAGCAGGCGGCAGTCAATAAGATTTGTTGCAGTCCTTCGCGCCCGAACTCTGTATGAATTTGTTTTGTTCCAACAAATGTAATTTCCAGCTAACACAGAGTCAAAAGGTAGAAACATGGACGTAGACTGCCTTGTAGATACTGCTCCCTCTCAACCTGGGAGCCGCATAGAAGCCCAGGCCACTGAGGGTATCGTTCCGGCACTTTCTGTCCGCAAAAGGAAACGTCAACAAATGCCAGAGATCCCAACCAACATGCCTAGCCAACCGACTTCCTACGGATGGGAGTACAACCCTACCATATCGTTTGATGAAAACTACATTGACTTGGCCTGTTTGGCTGCGAGAAGCAGTTCAAGTGCAAAGGGACACATGGGGTGCGTCATTGTGGAAGGCATTAAAGATTGGAACATTGGTGGTAGGTACTTCTAATTTGTTGAACATGCAGAGACGTTAGCTTATTTATGAAATGGTAGATCCTCTCCCCACGACTGCGTCAACCCTCTTGGTCATGACGAACAACGTCACTGTTTTCCCACCCACTTCTCCAACAGCATCCATCAAATCCCTTTCAGAGATCCACGCCGAACAACACGCGGTTTCCGCATTAGCACGTAAAGGACAGTCCGCCGAAGGGACATGGGCATATGTCACTTTTCCGCCATGCAAGAACTGTTTTATGACACTGCTGTATGCGGGTGTCAAGAGGATGGTCTTTCGTCGGAAAGCTGTAGTGGACGGTATGTTGGAGGTCGCGAAGAACTGGGGCGTCGAGATTGTGGAGGGGATAGATCGCGAAGCCGATGTGCTTCGGGAACAAAGATGCCGGGATATTGTCGCGAAATACGATGCGAATATTCCGCCAGAGGCCGCAGAGCCAGAAGAAAAGCGTGGAAAAGTGGAAAGCACAGACAAAGCAGAAGCTTTGTGATAATTCATAAAGCACAAGCTACAATATTTAATACATGGGCTCAACAAATATAGACAGAGGGGAGCTAGTCCTTCTCATTGCCGATCAAAGTCGTCTCTTCGTTCCGGGTATTCTCCGGAGCAACAGGTTTCTTGACGAGCGACGCTTTCTCCACGTCCGGTGCCACTGACGCTCCGGCATTTTCCTTCTTCTTCTTTCTGTACGCCAAATACGCCTGTACAAACATTATCGCTACCGCCAAACATACAACCCCGATCGTCAAAACCCTATGCCATGATGAACTGATTAAGCCTGAATAATCTTCGTTCCACAAAGCGTAATACGCCATCCGGTTCCATCCCGAGTCCACCAATAGGTCGATGCCAAAAGCCAAAACGACGGCCCCACCCCATGCCGCAACCACGATCGTCAAAGTCTTTTCTGCTTTCGGCACAATGATCAAGCCAGCAACAAGAGCACCTAATACGGCCATGATAACGCATCGCATGACGAACGAGTTGATCAAATAGGCGTACGACGTTGCGCTAAGACTGACAATCGACAGGAACGCCAATCCCATAAGTCCCACTCTCCAAATACACACTGCCAATGTCGCCATGGCCGTCGCCGCGCTGATCACAATTCCCAAATTGGCGTTCTGCGATGGCGGGTTGGCCGACCAGTGCAGACACGATAAGGCAAGGAACCCGCCCAGCAACAAGTTGGATGCCAGCAGCAACGGTCGGAAAAAGACTTGTCCCATCAGTAACGGCACTGAAAGGGCAATAAGCACGCCGGCATAGACACCGGAGGGGATGTTAGTGGGTAGAAGGTCACGAGGGGCATTGTCTCCAACGGGGATCGAAATCGGACCGCCCGAGTTCTTGCTCCTATTCAATGCCACAGCGTTGTCTTTTTCAGCCATAGGCACATAGTCCTTGCCAGAACCCGACTCGAGCGCATTCTTGTCGAGAGGCGAGTCAGAAACGAGCGCTTGGATATCGCTTGTCCCGCTCGACTGGCGGACGGGAACGTAGGCATCGGCCATAGGCACAATCCGAGGTTTTTGTGGCGTAGATTGCTGGTTCTTTTCTGCCGTGATGGCTTTTGTCCCTGATGGAGGTTGTTGTTGTTGTTCGACTGCAGGACTTGGCTGAACATCGTCCTTCCACCATGGCAGGTACCGGCACCATACCACATTGTCCGTACAAACGGGATAGGTAGGACCGTTGTCTCGTCGGATAGGAAGACTTATAGCGTTCACTGGCGGTGGCGGCGCCAGGCAGGCGGCCAAACCCAACGCTGCAAGGGAGAAAGCCAGACACTCGCTCTTCTTCCTCATTTCTGGAATTGTGGTATATATATGTCCAACCTGGGAAGACTGTTGAATCCTAAAGCAAACCCTATATAATTATATACGCCTTCCACAGCCGTACCCCTGCCAAGTAAGTAGGTTCTCCGCAGTTGGGGCAGGCTGCTCCTTGACCTTTGTCGGCGGGCGTCCTCCAGCCCAGGACGCGCCATGCGAGGCACAAAAGATTCACTGAACTTTTTTCTTATACAACCTTATTAAGACTCTCATAAAACAAACGACACAAAACTATATACCACCGCACCACGCCGATGGCAGACCACGTCCCGAATCATCAGCCGCATGAGCGTTCCCCCTCCGCAACAAAGGGGACGATAAGTTCCGATCATGATGAGGAGGATCCGTATGACGCCCGCATCCGCCGTTCAGGATGCAAGATGCAGCATGAAGCGTTGCAAAACTGTTATATCGATCATCATGATTGGAGAAAATGCCGGGAAGAAATGAAAAAGTTTCGAGAGTGCATGTCGCAACTACAACAACGCGAGCACTCGTAGATAAGCACTTGCCAGTGAAACAAGTAAAACGCTACTTGATAATCACAACTGGCTGCTGCAGGATACGTCCCATGATATGTACGTTGAAATGCTACCAATACCAGCAATGTAGTGTGTTCAGACCTCTATGTATTGGAATAAATGACGGAGGGGAAAATATTACAGCACCAGAAGTGATGTGAGCAAGTCAGATAGAAAGATCACGAGCAAAGTCGGAAAGAATAAAAGGGTCATCTAGGAACGATAAGAGTTAGAGATGAGTAAGAATTGAAGCCATGGCGCCGGGTAACATCCCGCGTGAGACAACCCACCTCGTCCAAACAGTCCCTCCGAAAACTCTACATCCATGAAACTCGTAGGACTCTCATCACCTTCTACCATGCAACTTCCAAAATCAACAACAGCATCCAGTGCTACTGCGTCCATATCGCTGCCCAACGGAAGAGGCATCGACAATGCGTCAAAGCAAACCTCCTCCGGAGGTGTGGCAGGTGGCGGTGATAAGGTCGGCACAAGTGGGGGACTGGAAGCCAGGAACGGCTGCATCGGACTACTGGTTGCCTCTTGCTTGATCTCTTGCTTGATCGTAACAGCACTGTTCAGGTCGTTGTTGTGAGGCATTAACCTTGAGATCGCTGAGATAACATCCTCATTCAACATGGTCCCTGGAAGAGCTGGCTCGGCCGCTTTACTAACTGCAGGACCGAGGTTGCCAACCATTTGCCCAAGAATCACCGCATAAGCAGCAGAGATGCTGGCATTGTCGTCTCCAGGTGGTGACGGCCGAGTACGCTTTTTCGGTCGACACGGAGATCCGCTGGCATCCGCCGATGACTCGTCATGGTCATGCTCGGAGCACGTATCAGGAGATCTGGCGGCGTTACGACGCGCGTTGGATGTTGGCCGACCACGTTTCTTTCGTTCGGCGTCTATGCAGGTGGTAGCTTTGCCCAGCCGGATACAACGCTGTTTACAACGGTAAAATAATGGGTCAGCCCTAATGAAAACACGCACGCCGCATGCAAAATGCCTACCTGACATGGGCGATTCACATCACACGCGACATGTGAAACTTTACAGTTGACACATGCTTTGTGAACATAATCCTTCTTCCTTGGTTGAGCAGCGTGATGGCTTGAAGCGGATTGCGCAGGATTCAATCCCAATCGAGAACCGCGACCAGTCGATGGCGCATTGACAGGACTCGCCACACCGGGTTCTCTTTTGATGGAGACTGAAGTTGCTTGCAATGCCGCTGGAGAGATGGTTGCAGCTGGGAGCGCTTGTGGCGTGGATGATTTAAGCGCGATGATAGGCATGATACCTGCTCCCTGACCGGTGAGAGGTACCGCATCACAAGCCATGGATGTTTGCCACGCTGGCAAAATGTTTGGCAAGTCGCCTCTCGAGCTATCCAAAGTACTTTCCGTCTCCAGCTCGCGTTCCTGTAGAAATTCAGAGCCAATCGCGGACCGTGATTGCGACAGAGTATCTGCTGTTACAGTCAAATCTTCTGCCGTTTTATCGCTCTTGATCTGTCTACGGAAGGCAATGAGTGTGGAAATGGGCGTAGGTGGATGAGCGCGTTGCGGCGGTGGAATAAATGATCTGGGAGTAGGGGGCGGGACAGTGGATTGCCCAGAGGATAGGGATTCAAAGAGAGCAAGTTGTGCTAACGCCGAGTCCAGCGGGATCAAAGCGGCAGGAGGGGACAGAGAAGGATCCAATGCCGAGCTTGGAGGGCTTGGAGGGGCCGGTGAAGATGACGCGGACATGGAAGGTTGTGACTCGTTGGAAGAGATCGACAGCGCAACCGGTTGAGATTTTGGATCTTGCATTGGCGATGAAAAAGGCCTGGACATCGTTTGAACGTCCAGCGAAAAAGGATCTGTTATATCGTCGGATTGCCCATTCATTCCACCCAACAGTGCCGCAGCCTGGAAGGAGGCGATGATCATTGTCAGCGATTTTCAAATATAGAGAGTCGGCAATCGAATTCAGCGCAGGTCAAATAGGGCATCACAGAATGGACGAGTGCTCTTATAACAGAAGCTTTTTCTGTCGAGCCTCTCCATCTCTTCGTCATTGACGTCCACCAAGCCATCAAGCCGATCTGCTTGTGCGCCACAACGAGTGTATGTTCATGATGGGGGAACCCTGTTCCACCCGATTTGACCCGCCCATTATGTTTGTGAATGAATGTCGACTGTAAATGTTGTCCGCGCCTCGCATGAGTCGTGGTCGAAGTTGAGATACACACGCGTAACAATGTGAATGTCAAAAAATGATGACACTAGCGTATATCAAATGCCTCCTCAGGAGGCATTTGAATACCATGCAGGCAGATCCCCATTCTTTTGTTACACCAAACAGACACATATTTCGCTCCTTATTTACCTTGGACATTCCGTCAACGGTTGTGTAATCTCTCGCCACGCCAAAAATAGGTCTGAGACCGGTGAATACTCGATGCATGTTGATGACAACGTATGTTCAGATCCACAAAACGTAGTTGAAACCACTTTGGGGAATCCCTGACCCAATGCAGCTTTCCGCGGCGCGCAAAAGTAGGTGAAATCCGGTGTGCCCGTCCCTCTTTCTGTATGAACTTTCAAGATATCCGTTGTCCAGACTGCGGATATCTACAGGACGAGATGTCAGCAGTAGGGGTAAAAGCTCTGATGTTCATGAATGGCTGGGAAGTTTCTCAATTGATGGAGATGCCTGGCGAATAGTCGAGCGGGGGACGTTCTTTGATTCGTTCTCCTATGATGCTGCGCCGTGCTCTATGTTGGTGCGTGCGTTCGTGTGATTGCGGGGCGCTCTCAACGATGTGTATTTCTATCAATATATAGTGTCGTAATATAAATAGGGGTCTTCCTCGTACGTCAAGCGGGTTCCTTGATAATTCCTTGTCGAGTCACCGATTGTTCAGATCGAAACGGTCTTTATTAGAATCAAATGGGATGTCGCCGTGAATAGTAAGGAAGAGAAGGCTAGTTCCAGTTCATAGGGAGTAGGATTGAGTTCGATCTTATGCGTACGAAAGGAATGCTGAGGGCAACAAGCGGCAAGCAGACAAGCAAGCAGACAAGCAGAAGGACGCTGAACTGAGATCCGAGAGAAAGAAGAGACGAGACGAGACGAGGCGTGGATAAATAAAATAAAAAATGAAGCGGGCGGGACGGCCCGGACAAAAAACACACACGGGCGAGACACGCTTTAATTTTCTTCGTTCATCGCAACACGCAACACGCCGGTCCACCAGATGATTATTATTATTGTGTGAATTTGAAGCGGGGGCGGCTTGCCTGGGGGAATCGGGCGATTAATTGGGCCTTCGTTGATGGCCATGCATCAAAGGCGATTAGTATGGTGTAATGAGTATCGGTTGGGTCTTTATTACTCCAGATCCTCGCTGTAAACGCATCTCAGACATTCAGATCTATGCAACTTTCTACCCTGCATTCAATTCAGCATTCAATATCATTCATGGCCATTCGTGGCCAATGTATATAAGGAGACCGTTCGGTGAGATGCACTATCATGTGTGTGTTATAAGGAGCGACATGCTATCAAGTCCTGGGGGCGTTCGGCGAAAAAAATAGCGGGATTCGGAGGATCTCGGAAGATAAGAGTTAGGGTTTAGATGTGTCATGACAATATACCCATCTCCTCGGAAGACTCTCGACAGAAACAGGGCTGCTCGGATAATATGGTTCCGAAGCGTGGTAAGGCGCGGTCACAGGCCAAAGGTAAATAATATCACATGACATGACGCCATTGGCGTGCCACTTTTCCCACTTCCGCAACATTAAAACTATGTATCGATAACACAATGGTGCGCCTTACATAATGACTCTCCGAAGGAACGTGAACCGCAGGCGTGAAATCCTCCGCGCACATTGAAACCGAACCCAACGAGAACGTCGGCGGAATAACATACGATGGATGGCTGCGCAAGCAGAGCTTCGGGACAAGGTTGCTCATTTGGTCCAACAACATGCGGGAGAACTGGATGCAAAAGACAGATTTTGCGATGAAGTGCTCCTCGCGTTATCTGATCCCCTCGAGGCGGGAAGCGGAGACAGTGGCAACGACGATGACATTTTTACACTGCTCTTAAACCCACTGGTACGATGAGAGTCAGCGGCCTTGCTTTCTGCTTGCCACAACCGTTAAAGGGCAGAACAAACCACTATTCAAACAGCTTGCGCGACTCCAGTCATCGAATCCATTTCATTCGTTCCGCGCCAACAAATTGCTTCTGGAGTTTTTGTCGTCCTTCAATGTTGTCGATGACCGTCTGCAAACGTTTTTTGCTTTGCTCCTGCAGAATTTGGATCCCTTAAACATGTGTCGCTGCCATTCTATGCGTTCGCACGAAACCACCCATGCTTTGACTTTCACTCTGGATCTGCTGCAACGTCTACTCAAGCGTTTCCGGCGGCGCATGAAACAGTCCGAAATGGATGACTTGGATCCGTGTGTCCCAATATTGCTTCATGTTTTAGCACAAAAGAGCGACGGCAGAGTTGCATGGATAGAGGGTCTGGTATACCACTGGCAGCATGTAGGCACACCGCGATTTCATTTTCTTCATTGCACAGTGCATGTCTAATCTTCAAAGAAAACAGCTCCCACCAAAAGTGCTGCCATACTTCACCATCCTGATTCATTCTTTACTGAAAACATATCGGCTATGTGACGGTGATATGGTGGCCGCTCCTTTCCGACGCGATCTGTTAGTGGTTGCGCAGTACATATCATCTTATCTGCCTGTGGTACTGATATGAGTGCTGCCTTAATTCGACCGCTTTATTAAACATTTTGATTCTTTCAGCTTGGCATCGTGCTGGATCAATGTCCACATGCGGTTGCTCGGCGAAAAACCTTGGAGATTTTTCACTATTTTGTCGGCGAACGTTCCATTGAGGCCGTAAGGTTCTTTGCACTCATGTATCGTTGGCCTTGATATCCCTCTCATTCCGTCTCTTGTTCTCAGATTACTCTGCCGCTTGCTTCACTCCAACCCTACATATCCCGCCTACCTCCCGTCCACATTCCGAACACTACTGTCGACCCCACCACTGAATCGACCGAGTTCATTTTAACAAACCGCGATGAAATTGACAAAGAATCCGTAAAAATCATCGTCTCCATTGGTATCGAGTCTATCGCGTTTGGATGGATCGCAGTCAAGACCGGGCAAGCTTCCGGTACCGCCATGAAAAGATGGGCAGGATGTTTGGGCCGATGCCTGACAGGGCTAGACGGTGAGTCTCTTTGCCCTTACACACAGCCCGTTGCGCTTTTTCTCTGGTGTACTCATCATCGCTATGCTCCCGTTTCCAGATCTGCTGGCAGATCCTAATCTTCCCTCTCACATCCTCACCCTCTTTATTGACAACGACGCACAACTCTTCCGAGCCCTCACAGCCCTCAAAGATCTTTGGCTAGCTGACCAGGATGGCATTCTAGCCAAAACCTTCCCATCGCTGGCACCCGCGCTCAGAAACGTATCCCCGCATCGCATGTTTATTCTGCTGGTCAAAGAATGCGCCTTTGACGTGCAAGTATATCTGGACTGGATGATCTCGGGCGAAAGTGGGTTTCTCGAGTACTTTATGGGATGGCTACGGATATGGGAACCGGTGGTTTTTGTAAAAGAGTGCGGTGACCTGGAGCTACCGCAAGAATCGACGGGAGAAGGGGGCGTTGCAATCCTACATGCATTCTTTTTTGATTTTTTGGAAAGGTTGGAGGGCTTGACGGAGTTGTTCCCGTATAATGTAGAACCGCTGCTCAAAAGAATCAGGTCAGTTGTAGAGGACTTGACAAATGTCTTGCCAATGCCAAGCATTTCGTCAGAAGAAACTAGTACTTAGAGATGATCATGTAATTGACGCGGGATGGGGTCTTACCTCAACAAAACCCGGTAATGCAACCAGCTGCTCGTTAAGAGGCGGAGGAACATGAGAGCAAAAAGCAAAAAGCAACGTACTCATGAGAATACGGAAGCGTGCTGAATTGGTACTACAAACGTAAACACGGTATCACCACCACCCGTCCCACGTCCATTGCAGACGTGGGTTAAAGTCCCGCAGGGTATCCCTACATCTACGTTTACGTCTACATGTAGTACATCTTAGAAGTCCCGATGAAATTCTTGTGCAACTCTCTCAACCTGACAGGAACCTCAGCCGTGCTGTTCGCAGCAACACTGCTAGCCATGCTTCCGGTCCAGTCGCCTTCCAAAAACAGACGGGCATCTGTAGAGATCGTGGTGAAAAACTGCGCGTAGAGGTGGCGTTACGGAATAAGAAACTCACAGTAAGCGGCCAAGTGGGCACGGTACGCTGGGGCAACCATCGAGATACTGCGGGTAGCTCTTTCAGCGAGGAAGCAAAGGTTAAAGCACAATTGCTGCAGCTCATTGGCAGGTAATTTGATATCATCGTACAGGACGTGATACAAGGTGGGCCTGGACGTGCCCTGAATGCCAGCGTGGGACTAGCGCAACCTTTAGTTAACTTTCGAGTGTAGAGTGTGAGAATGCTACACATATGCTCACCTGCAGCAAAAAGTTGTACTCGGACGGATGCAAGATGTCTTTGTCAATCTACCAAAGGACCAACTGGATTAAACCTTACTATGCACAACCCAGGCAGCAAACGAGCAACTCACAATGGTTCCAGGCACACAATTGCCGCTCCGGTCTTCATCATTCTGGTTCAACGGGAACAACCTCATATGATGGCGCTTCTGCACCACCAAGAACGCGAGCTTGGCCTGGCACCCCATTTCACGCATGGCGGCAGTGCATGCTGCAATTTCTTTTTGACGTACTTCCTTAAACTGACCGGATGAGACACCGTCACGGAAGAAGATGATGTGCTCGGGGAAAGCTGCTTTATTAGCAGCTCTGAAAGCCTTCAGACCATCCATCATGACGGCCTTCAGATCCTGGATAATTTCCATGCGGCTGGGCTGAGCGCGACAAGCAGTGGTATATTTGGTCGCTCCCCGGTCAAGGGAACAAACCACGGCGGCGATGGAGGGTGCAGCGGAGCCTGCGTGTTGGTGAGTCACGTCAGCTCCAACAAACATGGTCAACTTGGTGGTCAGGGGTAAATCCTTGACGTAATTGGTAGCACCTCCCAACTTGATGTTAACCTGTGAAAGCGTAGAATATTAGTTAGGGTGCAAGCAAGAAAGCGGGTGGGTTAGCCTGAGCTCTCACCTTCAAAGCGACATTCACGGCGTATTGGTCTTTGACTTCCCCGTTACGGAAGTTTTTGTCCAGCATGCACTGGGTGAGCACACCGCGTTCAACAAGAGTATGCGCCTTGACGGTTTCGTACACACCGCGAATACGGTCATCCAAAATGACAAAGATCATCTGGGGAACCTGTTTGGTCATTCGATACGCTTCGCTGCCTGCCCATTGAATTGCATCTTTGATTCTAGAAGGATCGTTCGGGTTGGCAATGAGGACGGGAGCATTGTCGGAGCGAATGTCCAAACCGGCGCCACGCCACTTCATAACGAGTTGGTCACGAATAGAGTGAGCCTCCCGTTCGTCCTTGCGAACGAAGAAGACGAATGCGTATGAAGTCAACGGTTGAGGGTCCACTACCTTGTGGTTCATCATATTCCATGACCCATCTCTACCAGGTACTGGGACAATGCTGCTACCGCCAGGAGCATTGCCGCGACCAGTTTGGGGCCGGGCTCCGCCACGGCCAGATTGTGGGCGATTACCACTACGAAGCATCACATCAGGAGCAGGCAAGACGCGTGCAGGCGCATCCATCATCTCGGTGGACACCTCGAGCTTGAATTCTTTCATGTAAGGATTGCTGTTGTAATCCAGTATACCAGGCCCAACGGCGGCAGTAATCTGCTGGCGACGTACATGAGGGCGTTGAACTGTGGCTTTGATCATCTCTGACGTATGCTGAGCACTCAAACGACCTTTGAATCGACGAGAAGGTTGAAGCATCAGTACTTCAATGGGGAAGATCGTTTTACCATTAGGCTGCAAAGGCTCGGGAAATGAGTATCAAGTGAACAAAATATTGGGTGCTCTCATACTTACCGCGGAAACTACAGGAAGCCAAGGAAATTTGAGTACCAAGTTGTACTGTTGCATGAAGTATTGAGCAATAGAAATTTCACGCCCCGTGCGGTCAGCAAAAGTGTAGTTTTCCGCGCTCTGGTCCAAGACCTTGCTAATACGGAATCGAACTTTCTTCCCATCGCCACGGTGAGTGGTGACTACATTGACACCTTTGAGTTCCGCGTGAAGTCGCTTACGGAAGTCATTAATACGTGTAATTGCAGCGGGATTATCAACACCAAGAATGTTCATGATGAGGTCCAACAAAGGGAAGCTGCCCTTTTCGAAGACAGTAGCCGCAATGTCGACATTGACACCCAGGTGTCCTGCTTGCATGACACGGATACTTTGGTGGTATCCCCTCCAGATTTCCAAACGGCCCCCAGACAAGGCCACGCGCTGAGCGCTTGAAAAAAAGTTATTGCTAGCGCCAGCGGGAACAAAGGCCAATCCTGGCACATGACGCAAAACAGTGTTTAAGCATGCCAGGGCTTGCATAGAAGTTTCTGTCTCTTGGCCTTTGCCCTTCATGAAGAGGCCCAGCTCATGAAAGAGGATAGTCGAGACCTGAAAGTCGTCAACAGTCAAAGATTGCTTATGACCAAATCATACCGTTAAGAACAGCTCATTCACCTTTTTGATCCTGACAGTAAAGGTTTCAGGGTCGCCTTGGTAGGTGTCGCCGGATGGTTCTATGGAGGAACTCGAGGAGGGATGATCGTTTGCAGGAGATTGGCGATATCCACCACGACCACCACGGCCACCTCTACCACCGCGATCCCCTCCAAAGCCGCCTCTGCCACCACGTCCACCACGACCGCGTCCACTAAAGCCAGGGTCGGCCGGGGCAGGAGCACTACCTGTTGGACCAGAATCGACGATAACGCTAAGCTGTACTTCAGTGTCCTTAATCTCCCGGATAGTATAAGCCAGCTTAGCTCCATCGTAGACAATAAAGGCACTTTTCTGATCACCTCTGAGAAGCGGTTCAGCTGCATGCCAGACCTTACGTGCTTTATCTTGAGGAACTTCAGGTTCCATCACAACATCGTAAAGGTTGACTTTTAACTCAGCAAACATGCGAATGGGGAAGATATTGATCTTCACCGTGGTAGGCCTTCCAATGGTCCCGAACCCAGGCCTGAGAGGGAGATCGGATGGTTTAGTTAAAGCACCTGCCATCTTGTTTTCCAGATGTTAAGCAATGGCGATGTATAAACGCTAGATAAGAGCAAAGAGGAGGTGTATAAAGATCTGGGAATCCTTGACTCTGATGCCTCTTATATACCTCCCCCCCTCAATGTGAAAAGATAGGACACTCTACAACTGACCAGGACGCGACAAGGTCAGTGTGGGGACACTTTCTTGACACTTCTCATCATCCACCGTAAGCGAAATTCGGAACAATCTGGAAGGCACGTCCCCGATGAAAGAGCAGCAACCTGGAGGGTTGGGAAGAAGTCCATCATGAATGGAAGTACTGCAACTTTTGTGATGTGGTTAGGCTGTAGAACGGGCGTCATTGGTCTAGTCCTCGTAGTCTGATGCATCGATGCACGCATGTGGATGAGATAACCCAATGTGGACATGCCCCGTCTTCCCAACACTTCAGTGTTGTCGGGGGGATCTTCAATCCCATCAGTAACAAGCGATGTACTATGTAGTTTGCGAAATGCTGGTGTGTTGCCCGCACAAAATCGGAGTGTTACCCGATATAAAGTGCATCTCGGAGAATTCTGACCCTCCATCACCATCTTCGAGCGCCCAATTGTCCCTCTGACAGGAGAGATGAGCGCTGAATGCTAAAGGTTGACATTGCATGCATCCGAAATAAAGGCTGGACAGTGCATCGCAATGTCGACTGCGGTAGCTTCCTCGCCGCCAGCAACCAGACGGCCTGGCACCGCGAGGAGAAGCGGAGAATCCCTCAAGCAATCCCCTTGCTGCTCAAATACAAGTTTGCCTTGTCATCATCACCGCGATCTTGCGCATCCACAAGCATGGTCTCATCGCCATTATATTCCCGCTCGCCCAACCGCCAATAAGCTTCTGTCACAAAGATGGGATTCGCATGCCCGAGAGCTGCATCTTCGTAAGCTTAGAGAAGCAAGGCCGACAGTGGACGATGGGGCGCCAAAAGTATATCGGCACCTGGAGATGAGGCTGAAAGCCTTGGTGGAAGAGCAAGGTGTGCACTAATGAACCTTCTGAAGCTGGCGCTTTCTCACTCATTTCCCATGCATTTTCGTTAGCTCGTCTGAACTGTATTGAAAATTCCAACAAGATTCTTCTAGATCGCATAGCCCATCATACAGTTCGTCCGTCTAATGTGTCCGACCTTGAGCAAGCCCGTATCAACACGTACATAGAGCGTAAGGAGCAACGCAAATTAACCCCATCTCTCAATGGTACACAAAGGAGAAAGACGTCGGAGAAAATCCAGTGGGAAAACCGAGTGCGTACTTTAGTTTACGTGAGAACTTTGCTGATTACGGATTTAACATGACTTTGTGTCCACAGGTGCATTTACGTCGTCTTGAGCAAAAGCAGCCGTGCTACAAACGGACTGATTGGCTGAAAGATCGGTGTCGAAACCTGGAATATATCCGTAATATCGCTCAGTATCCACAAAGCTATCATAGATTGTTAGAAGGCCATGAAGAAGAGGTAGTCAAAAGCGGCCTGCCGGGGCCGAAAATTGGCGAACATCGATTGAAGGCTGCTGTACATGCGTACATGGACGATGGGAAGCGCAAAGAGCGATGCCTTTCAGCACCGCAGCGGCGCGAAAGAGCGCAATCCGCGGCTGCTCTGGGCAAACCGGAAGAAAAGCAACTGCCTCCGCCGGGGACAGACTTGCCCATTGGTCGTCCACCCACTAGGCCTAACAGGATGACTGGTACGTTGTCAGATTGGGAAAGTGAGGACGAGTCACTCAAGGCAGCTGGGCTGGATACTTCCCGATTAGCCGCGCGACTGGATGAAGAAGCAGATGACTCCAATGCACCAACACCGGTGGTACGGTTTGCCGATGTCTCTAGCACTCAAGGATCCTCACAAATGAGCCCGCAACCGACTTCCCGCGCGTCAAGCGCGCGAGGAGCTGGTGGCTCAACTCACTCATTGCCACCCATCTAGCTGTGAAAGGGCGCAGTCGTGCTGTTTCCACCGAGCTCATGTATTAAAACTATGGGAATATATACAATCAAACTCTGCAATGATCCAATGACAATAATTTACTGCGCATTATAACGAAGCAGACTCCACGCATAGATCGTCAGCCATACACTTTCACAGTTACCGAGAGGAGCTACGTTGCGCCGCTAACGGTTTCACGTGTTGAGCCATCGGCAGCTACCGCTCCTGCTTCCGGAGAAGGCGCCCCCGGTGAGATGCTTGAGGTTCTGATCATGTCGCTAAGTCTTGAGCAAGCATTTACGCTTTCGCGCGTATCCAACATCATTTGATGGACCGATTGCCGTGTCGGGTAGGGTGCCGATGGCAGTATGAATCGTAGAAGCCCACTAACAGCAGCCCGACATATTGGACATTTGCTGACTCCCCGTGGCCTCGCATTTGATCCTGTGCCATTCGGGATTCGAATCGAATCTGCACAGCCAGAACAAACACAAAGGTGTCGGCAAGGAACCATCATAACGTCGCGGTGTTCACACAGGCATACTACGCATTCGTTGGAAGGGTCTTCAGATGAGAATCCATAAATCTCACTCAGGGCGTACGCTTTACGGCCAATCTGTGACGCACATATGAGTATGCCATGAAGCTGAGGTTGACGGAATGAATTACTTACCAACAGCTCCTGCTTGACGACTTTTATCTCGTGCGAACTTGTGCCTTGTATTTCACCAGCCTCAATATCATCTGCTGCTACGGGTGTCGACTTCACCCCACCTATGAGAGCAAAGGTGATATGTTGCTGATTTTCATTCAGAATATTTGGTTGCGTATCATCATTGTGTTGCTGTATCACGATAACGATGGCAGCAGTATTGCCAGGCCCAATTTGAGGAATGGAAACTCGGATGATTTGCCTCATTGCAGCAGGAAAAGGACCAGATGCTGCCGCGCATTCCGCAGTGCCAAAATGCGCACTAGAGCTGGCTGGGTCATTGACACAAGTTCGTACAGTAAACGCCGCCGTTGCATCCACCAAAAACTCCAGGAAAGCAGATTGCAATGAAGGTTCATTTGACGGTGGGGGGTGAATGTTCAAATATTTAATGCTGTTCCGAGGAAGATGTAACTTCGACTTGATAACCGTCGTTGGCTGCCTCCCATCTTGCTAAAAAGGCCATTCTCACGTCAGAACCTCGCAGAAATAGAGTGCTCAAAAAAAAATCACTGTGCCTTTGCATATAAATTTCCTAGTGTACTTCGATGCTCATCCGAAAAATATGAAGTGCTGTCGACAAGTGGTTTCCACCATCCAAATGACCCATCTGGATCGTGAAATGGACCAGATGGCTGAATGTTTGCGCCTTGACCAGGCCGTGACTTGTCAGTAAAGTCAGGACCAAAGTTCAGCGCCTTGCCTGGATTGAAGGCTGGAACTATAGGTTCCAGTGGAACCGTCTGTGGGAGTACTGCATTTTGCCGCGATGCTCTGTTGCCCATGATTCAAAGGTGCGAAAAACTCGATGCGGTACGACCTGAACATGAAGTTCACTTCTAACGCGCAGCCCGTGATATATTTAACCTTAATTTCATGTTTGGAAGAAACAGTTGACATCACATCAGTATGTAAAGTTGTAAAGTACGCATATTGCATATCGTTGGTCGGTGCTCCCGTTTTAGCGTTACAAGCTTTTGAACATTTACTCTATTCTAGGTCTACTTATGCTTAATTCCAAGCTCTTTCACAGCGTCTTGTATCGTTTTCCTCGGATTCAGCGCGCGAATTGAATCGTGACAGATTTTACAGATTTTACGCGTGCAAAGTCCAGTTAAACTGAGGAATTTCACGCGAAGGTTATCTCGACTATGCTCCGGTAAATGTCGATTTAGTCTGGAAAGCGTGAACTAAAAGGGTAACAATATGTATTTTACTTTATAGCGCAATTGATTGGAACCTGCTTGGGGGTGAAGATGTAATTTTTTAGTCGTGGTGAATTTGTGGCCAACGCACTGACTGTTCTCTTTTTTACGCAGGATGAGTGGCATCACCGAAATCAAGCCACGGCGAATACCCACCAACCTAACGAGAATGTGTCATCAATGTTTTCCGCTGAACGGCATTTCGCCCGGCTTGAAGCAGCCGAGACCGATGGCCTACAAGAAGCGCTAGACGAGATGAACAGCGGCATTGGGGGAATAGCGTCTCCAAAGTTGCGCACAGCTTGGAGTGCGACAGAGGCATTGCAGTTCGAGAATATTGTTCTGCAGAATACAGATAATACTATAATCGAAGGTACAGATTAAGCTTGCCCTCGCCAACTCAATATTCACTAACCTCACAGGAACTGTGCAGCACGGGCTTTGCTCAATCAGTGGATAGTAGATAGTCCCCTTGACGGGACTGCAGACGATATGTCAAAACAAATCATATCAGATATCCGACATAGTGAATCTGATCCAGCCAATGGCTACCACTCACTTCGTGAAGCAGTTGAAGATGCGTTTGCGGGAGGACGTGGCAAGGTACCCGTAACATGTCCATCGACAATGATTATTGCACAACTGACAGAGCGAGCAGGCATGTCAGTCGAGTTTACCACGATATGACACTCGACATGAGAAAGTTAAGCAACGAAGAGAACTTATGCATCAGCACCAAGTGCGCGAACTGGAGGAACGGCTTTCACAAAAGCGTGAAAGGCGGGCCACTGCCCTGCAACACACAATGGCCGTGCACAATGCCGTCACGTACGTTTGTACCGCTACTTCGGCGACATACTCATGAGACTCAAGTGTTGCTGTGCTAGCAAGCGTTATGAACGGCAACGCCTCAACCGGGAGGCTGCTATTTTGGCCGCTGCCGCCAAAGCTAAGGAGAGAATGTTCGCTCAACGCTCCGCCAAGTTACAGACGCAGCCGAAGCAGATTATGTGAGAACGCGGTGATCGGCGAATGAAACTCCGCACTTGCTGATTATACGCTCTCTCTGCTAGGGATGAACAAAATGGCGAATCATCCGAGCCAGATGGACACCGTTTTCTAGATGGTGGTACTGCTGGAGTAAATGATGATCTCTCAGAGGAACCCTCTGAGGAAGCAGTGACAACAAACACTTCCAACCCTCTTGATCAACAGCGTAGCGAAACCGAGGCATCTAAATGTAAGGCGCTTACGGCTGCGAGAGAGAAGGCTGAGAATATGTGGAATATCAAAAAGTTGCAAGCTCTGCGCGTACGTATTAGACTTCAAAGAGCTTGCCTGTGTCAGCACTCTCAACTGCCTCGACTGTAGAGGTTGTGGACAGCCTGGCTAGGACATGCGACGGCTGGAAAAAGTGCCAGGGAGCGCTTTCAGGTGGGCAATTATCTGCTAATTCATGATTTTTCGCACACTGAGATTTCTATCGCTGTCTAGTTGTTACGTTACTGGCGGCTGAAAAATCGCGTTTGGCGTACTTGGCGTACCGCGCAAAGACGGAGAGAACATGATAGGTGCGATCTTTTCCTTCTTGCCGCTTTCTATCCCAAGTTAATCATGCTGCACGCGCAGAGAACTTCAGGAGGCAGAAGCACGTCTCAGAATGGAACAGGCAGCTAATATTAAAGCACTGCGCCATTGGCGCGCCTGCCTTCTATCGAAAAGCTTTCTCGCATGGACCTGCTTCGTACGAAAAGAAGGTGCGTTCGGCACCGAGATTGCGGCATGTGCGTTTTGCACATTGCTCACATGTGATGGAACAGCGGAAGATAGAGCCTTGCGACGGAAACATGAGGAACGAGCGCGGCGCATGCAGGAATTTTTAGCGCAAGTGGCAACTCTCCAATTGGAGGAGGAGGCTCAGCCTATACCCAGCCGTGCACCACCACCCGAGGATGCCATTAAAAATAAGTCCACCGAGAAAGTGGTGGATGACGAAATGCCAGCAGTTGCTGCACCAACGTCGGAGGCAGTCTCGCCGCGAGTGAGAGATAATGATTTGGATGACTTAAAAGCTCTTAATCGCAAGGGAGCATCCGGTGGCAACACGAGACATTCGGACCGACCACCGGTATTGAATGGCGGTACTCGGGGAACCACGAGTACGACCCGCAACAAGCCGCTCCGGACGCCTCAGGATGAAAAGCTTATTCGCCGTACGTAGCCTTCTCGACGCTATCAGTTCGTCCTTTTTGGCTGACGGTAGAGTTTAGAGATGGAACAACGAGAAGCAGAAAGGAAAGAGCGTCGCCGCTTGCTGGAAGAGCGTAAGCGACGGCGCGAACAAGAAATTCAGGTGCGAAAGGAATCACCGATTCTGGGAGACGTTTTGCTTGAAACTGAACAGCGCATTAGGAGCGCCGCGAGCGTGAAGCGCGAGAGAAGGAAGAAGCGGAGGAACGTGAAAGGAAACGACTAGTTGAAGCTCGAAAAGAACTGGAACGCGCGGTCGCTGCCGCTGAGGAAGCGAAGCGTCGACGACGTGAGCAAGTCCGACAGTTAGCGGATGCGTTTGTTAAGAAGAGGTTGCAGCAACTGATTTTGTTCCGCTGGATGGAGTCCGTACAACAACAAAAAGCATGCAGACGAAAGGCTGACTGCCAACGGGCCAAAAGCGTCTTTCATATATGGTTGCGACATACTGCCACCAAGTTAGAAAAGCAGAATACTGAAGCGAGCATGTGGCGTACACAGCGAATGCTACGCGGTTCGTGGGATGTGTGGAAAAAGGTACGGCTCGCTCTGCAATGCTGCTGTGGCCGCAGAACCTGATCCTTCGAATGCAATCAGTACACATCGTTGCTTCACGCAAGAGAAGCGGAAACCATACGCCACTGGCAAGTTCGCGTAAAGCGTGCACTGTGGAGAACATGGGTTGCACATTACCAACGCGTGCGTACGGCAAGACTTATCAAAGAACGGCATGATGAACTGAAGGCGGATGCACTTGCCCGACGGTAAATATCTATCAATAATTCTTAAGGTGGCACCGGAAATAATGCTTTGGATGTATAGTGTCATTCCGCGGCGTTGCCTTCGAATTTGGCGAGAGTACGTGGCAGCTGAAAAGGAAGCAAAATGGAGGCAATTTCGCAAGGAGGTTTTGAGAAATCGGGTCAAGGTATGTCGACCTGAAACCTTCCCGCCTGCGATATCCTAACTGGTTTTTTCAAGGAACTGCTACACCACTCAAGTTTTGAAACGTCTTTGCAGCATGAGACAATCATAGGCCAGGAGCTTGAGAGCCTTCCACCAGAGTCGATAGCCTGCATGCAGGACCAGGGTGCGGCTAACTGATTGTTGTCGTTCTCTGATATCATGCGTAGGATCCAGTCCGTCAATATGAGCATGCTGTGAGAGCCGCAAAAATGTATCCAGTCCAGTTTCCGATCGTTCTTTGCACACGTCCGCTGTAATTTCATAATACCGCATACTTCAAAATCCACAACGCAGCACTAGTCCATCACATCAAAAAGTGAAATACTTGAAGTAAATATACAACAAACACCTCCACACACTCGTCTGCAGTATGTCCCCTCTTCCACTAACGGTAAGACTTCTGGTAACGGGCACGAGCACCAGCACCACCGAACTTCTTTGGTTCGCATCGGCGGGGGTCAGCGACAAGGAGCGTACGGTCGTAGTGGACGAGAATGTCCTTGATCTCCTTCTTAGCAGCCTCGTCAACGTCTGGATACAAATATGTCAATAATCACGACTACCGATGTTCATCCTCGCATATACATACACTTTTGGTAGAAGGCAACGATAGCCTTGGCAATAGCCTGACGGATGGCTGGAATAAAACGGTCAGCAACGGCAACTCTAAAGACCATCACCAAACTCAAAAACATCGACATACCGTAGATCTGGGAAACGTTACCACCTCCCTCAACACGGACCCGGATGTCAACGTTGGAGAAACGGTCCTTTCCGAGAAGGTAGATAGGCTCGTACACCTTGGCCTTCAAGATCTCGGGCTCGAGGAGGTCAAGGGGGCAACCGTTGATCTTGATCAGACCATTTCCGCGCTTGCAGTGAGCAACGGCGGTGGCGGTCTTCTACTCGTAAAAAAATCCAAAAAAGACAGGTTACTCATCCGGACTTTGGGATGCATATCATCCAGACGTCAATTTGCATCAACGGCGTAGCCATGTCGCCGACGCTAACACCCCTTCCACGCACTGCTAATGTTTACTGATCAAAGCTTCGTCGTTCTGACTCTTTGCTGGCTCAAACCAGCATATCCTGCACACTAGCTCTCGTTCCTCATCCACCATGTACGAACTCCTTCTGATATTTACCTTACGACCATATGTCTGGACGGCTGATAAAGAAAATGATCAGAGCGATTCCCAAGAGCAACAGCACAAGCACGTCTACCCACCCTCAGTCATGTTGTAGAACTTTATGACTGTTAAACGAAACGCTGGAGTTAGCGACAACCGCTCAAAATTTGACAGAGGTTCTAGGCGACGGAAGCGAGCAGTAAAGGCTCAAATAGTCGGTTCATCAACAGTCCACACAATCGTCTCTGCTAATAATACCCAGCAAGCGGCCCGCAGTAGATACGTCGTTTCATACCAAGTCCACACAATCGTCTGATACCCAGCAGGGGGCACGGCCCGCAAGGGATGCAACACTGGCGAAAAGGTCGACCCGAACAAGTAACCCAGTTGACATTCGTCTCCCTTCACACACACTACTCCTCCTCCTCAGCAGTACAGCCAGCTATCCTCAACCTACCTATGAAGGAAATTCCTTGAGTGGCCGAAAGTGGGTGCAAAGTTGAAAGATCTCTATTACCACCGCCAAAGGGCTACTCCTTGGCCATGCGACTTCAAAAAAACCACCAAGTGTTAGGGTCACGTAATATATTACGTAAGATGGCCCGCTTTTGTTTGTGATAACAAAACGTCGCGGTTGGGCAGTGACAGGGGCACTCTTCCCCGTCAATGAGGATCTACTCTAAAAGTACAGAAAGGTAATGATTTTACGCCACAAAAAAAGGCATTTTGACATTGGCTTCATTCGCATGCCATCAGTTCGCCTGGTGTGGCAGCTGGAGCAGCAGTCGTGTGCGCGATCATGTCCGGGCCGGTTTCGAGCCCATGTTAATGTGTACGAGAGGGGCGCAATGCCCGACATCTTGAACTCACTGCGCCAAAGCATTCTCTCCTTTCGCCATAACAGATCCATCGCCAAAGTTCTTTCTATGCGGCGCCGTCATCCCACGCATCGGGCGGAGGAGTTTGGGGAGCGTGCATTTCCGTATTGTTTCACCACAGCGACCCAAGCTACACTGGATGGTTCGCCAGGTTGGTATTGGTCACTTTATTATTGGTTAGCCTAGTCCTGTGAAGTCTTCAAAGAGCATGGGTGTCGATGCCGAAAGCTGGCAATCCTTGTGGAACGTCTGCATATGTGCTGGATCATGTATTACAGCCTATCAACCGGTTATCGAAAGGGTTCCGGCTGATGGCAGCAGCTTATAGAATTAAGTACAGCATGACGGTTACGGTCGGAAGGCCTTCACCCAAGATCGACCTCTCTGTCGATCGCCGCCCATGCTAAGAACAGGAACCTTCTTCTGATGTCGATCGCCGCTTCCGATAAGACATGTACAGGATATCTCTCAACCTGTCTGGTTCTTCTGGCTCAGACAAGAGGCACAATGGAGACCGGAAAGCATGTGCTAATGCTAGCTCCTGAGAAGGAGAAGGCTCAAGAAAAAAAAACGATCACGGTACCCATTGCATAGAATCCGAGTGCAATACAATGACGGATTGGCGGAGACCCGATCTGTTGATTTCTTTGTCATGATGATCATTCTTCTGAAGATGAATGCCAGCCGTCCCATGTGTGCCTGCCAGAATTTCAAATTGTGATCCCAGACAAGAAGAGAAGATACAAAAACTGTATTGTGCACCCTTAAATTGAAAAATGTGCAAGGCCAGTCCGCGGCGCTGATCCAGAGCATTGGGATGGGGAATGAGCCCGGACGAGCCTGCCGAGCATTCATTCCCTTGGTCCATGCCCCGAGGCGCAAGCCTGAAATGTCCACCTATTGTCCACCCACTGCGGATCCGCCGAGAATCACAGCATCACACCCATGAACCGAACCGCTCAGACTTAACCTTTCCCGCAAATACACGAGCGGAGTTGGGGTCTATCCTTAGCTTATTGCAATGCGAGTGACTCCACTCTCACTCACATTTAACTAATAACATATACGCAGTCAAGTGAATGAGTCAACCACGCAGGTGACTTGCCCCCTTTCCCCCGCCCCCCTTCGTCGCCTTTTGCCCAACACTTCCTTTGAACAATAATAAAGTGGTGTGCACTCACACACACTCACACACTCACATCCCCATTGACAACCAGCTGTGCCGGGGGGAACCACCACTTACTTCTTCGACCCCAGGACGTCGACAGGTACATCCGCCTTCTGGTCCCGGTTTCGCACGATCCGCTGTTCCGCCCCCCCCATTCATTGTGTACATAGTCGTTTTTTTTTTGTGAATAGGGTGTGTAGGTGATGTGCTGGGATTGTGGTGTGAATTACGCAAAGCATATTGTTTGATAGTACGTTGATACGGTGCTTCCGGTCATAGACGAGGCGAGAAAGACGTGAGAGACGCTTGTGGGTCGTCCGCCCCTCCCCGTTTTCCCACCCCTGCGTTTTTACCAATATAAAAGACGGACTCTCTTCTCCCCCCCTTCCACTCCGACTCCGCCCTGCTCTATCTCGTATCTCGCAGGCATATTGATACGACGCTATTTTCAAGAGCTGCTAGAAGTGCTTAATTCCGCCATATTTACACGCCTGCTGGAGTAAAGCCCTTTGTTGTTATAACAAGGCAAAAGATAGCTTTGTTCCCCCCCCTTTATCCCATCCTTGACCGAGAAAGAAGGCATGTCTGGTACAGCCGAATCGCCGCTTCCGAGCCGTGGCCCCCTTGCAGCCGGTGCAGTGACGGGACGTAACCGTTACTCAAACCTGAACAAGGCCTTTCAGCCCGCCGCGAACCGCGGCAAAGCGGTGCTTGGAATGGGCCCTCGCACCGGTCCGCATGTCTTGGGCGCAAGCCGGCCCCGCTTGCAGTCCTCTCTTGTTCAGGCGCCCAAGCCTGTGGACCTGCCGAGCCTGCGCCGCGAGAATTCGGGGCTTGACCCCAGCATCAACATTGTCCCATCCGGTGGAACGGGATGGGTGAGTTCCAAGGCAAAGGACAACGACAATCCTTTGTCTAATGGCGAGGGTCCTTGTGATACCGCTGCAAGTTCACCGCAGCAGGTCAAACCAGTTCGCCACTGGGAAGTTGCAGTCACGGCTGCAACGCATCCGGTCGCCATCTCGCCGGATTTTCCGACTGCCGCAGAAGCCATGCGTCTCGTCAAAAGTGACAAGAGAGACAGTCGCGCATCTTTTACCTCAGACCACGGCACACCAAAGAATCTTGATGCAATGTCTACAAACACGGATGCCACTGACAATGCCAAAATTATAGAGGTTGTACATGAAACTACAAAGTCGGATCTCGTCGGAGTTGAGGACACTTCCGTTAACGATGGCCCTACCAAGGCAGCTGAAAAGATTTCAACAGAAGAGGAACATTCTTGGCTGGAAGATGACGGTGATATGGATTATTCCAAGGTCCCGGTCTTCCATGCCGGTGTTGATGGTGTCGAGGTTGTAACAGAAACGACTTCAGAAGAAGTGATAGCCCCTGTATCTGTCGATACAAACCCAGAGACCATGGTGAACCTGCGCGATAAAGATGAGAGTAATAGCAAGGCACACGCGTCTCGGGCGGATTCACAACGCGACCATGAGCTCCTGTACAACTATCGCCATGCTGAACCTTGCGAGTCAACTAGCGACGTAAAGCGCGACCACCGTATGCACTTCTCTGGCAGCCGGCCGCCTCAAGTTCTCCGTCGTCAACCAACAGAAGAACGCGACTTGAACGGTAATACGTACGACATGCGTTCCACTCACCCTCGTGGCCCATTGAGTGCTCCCCGTCGCGACTACCAACCATTGGACCAAGATCTGTCTTACCGTCGCCAGCGACCTGGATGGGACACAAAATTGCGCGAAGAACGTCCATGGGAAAGTAAGAGAAATAGCGAACGGATACCTGCCGCCACTTCATGGCGTCGCCCTCGGCCAGTACCGGACAGTGTGGACGCACAAACTACTCCAAAGTCCATTTTGCGAAAGGAACCTCGGCCCGCTCATGACGCTTCTATCAAGGATCGCCCCCAAGAGATCGATACCCCGTCCGAGCCGGCAAGGCCTTCAGAAATCGTTGAAAGTGACGTGGCGCCGCAGCATTGTAACTTGGCAGGAGTTAAGGCTACAACATCTATATCCGTCATCCCCGCAGTGGATATGTCTTCAACGGCAGCGAGCAAGTCGGCCAATGACGACCTTCAAAATCTGATGACTGAAGTAAGCCGTTTGATTAGTGGGATGGACTTGCAGAATGAACGTGCTAGTGTTTCCGGAGACGCTCCGCCGCGGCAAGCCACTCTGAGTGACCTTTCCGCTGAACGCCGAGTACCCAGTACCACGTATCCAAAAAGGAAGAGCTCAACCGAGAACAGTCGAACTATAGGACCAGTTCAGACCGCACATCGTGAGTGTTGTTGCCATTTGTACGCTCGCAGGGCTGTTCGAATTATAACTGTGTTTGCTTTACCATGTAGATGATGACGACGACCACGCTTTATTCCGTGCGGTGAATACCCCTACTGGTGTGACAAAGAAGCCGTCCGTCGTGTTCAAACAAGTCCCTGCCGGCATTGACCTGAAGAACACGAAAGTGGACTTCTTTGCTGCGACTGAGTCAGCGACACCGCCTAGCGAGGCCAACATTCCAAGAACACCTGCAGAGTACGCGGCTCAGTTATTTGCGTCTAACAAGACCTTCCCTCTACAACGCTCGACTTCGGCGCCGCATTTGTTCAGTTGGGCCGCGGACAACCCCGGGATGCCGCATGGTGGAATTCCCACGTTCGTCTATCCCATAACACACCCATACGTCAATCAACCGTTACTGTACAACGCACCAGCTCACTCTGGCTGGATGCTTCCCGCGTCCGTTAGTCCTTTCCACCAATTGGCTCATCCCGGTGGCGAGCGCCATGTTGCCTATGGGATACCTGCAAACCAGTCCCTTCCCCCTTATGGACACCCTACCCTACAGCCGCAACAACAGCTCTTTTCCCGGAGACATGAGGAAAAGTCTGCAGTTGCAAAGCCTATCGGCCACGGTCGTGTAGCGGTTCCAGTAACTCAGAACGGTGCCCAGGAAGGCCTTAAATTAGACGCACGACCGTCCGAGAAGGATATCATTAATGCAGGTTTCAATGACAAGGTCGCCCCTGCCACGGTGCCGGCGGATCTCTTGCAAAAACATGCCGATCAGAACGCTGTCAGGGAAGATGTAAACGTTCTGGCTCGCAGTGGAACGAGCAAGTCTCAGGAGGACGCTGCTATCTCAGTTCCCGCTAGGTCTGGTTTACAACCGTCAATTTCAGACATGTCTACGGCACAAGGACCAGCCACAAGCGCGATTTCCACTGTGCCTGCCACACCCGCGTCCAATGAGTCAGCGTCTGACTCATCACCCAGTACGATCTTGCCCACGTCACCCGGTGGGGACAAAGAGAACACACTTAACCGCACACGCTCCGTGGATCAACCAATGATGGCCAAAGACAAACCGGTCAATCCTCACTCTGTGACGAACAATGTAGGAACTGGTGCGTGGCGCTCTCCCTCTCAGCCGATGAGGAAACCTTCGTTCGAACGAGCATATGGGCGTGGGGGTCAACGACCCGCACCGCAGTCGAACACGGGCTCGGCAAAGCCTTTGACGTCCCACGAGATCAGAAGAACGGCTCCCATCGGCCGACCTCCCGCGGCGAATTCTCAACGCGTCCCCAATCGATGGAGCTCCGACCGCAGGACACCTGCCAAAGTTGCAGTCCCTGTCAAACCTGAGCAAAAGAAGGCTACAGAAGAAGCGCTTGCTGCTGCGGCAGCACGAAGTATGGCCCAACACCAGGCGGCAGCTGCAGCTAACCCACGTGCCGCTCGTTGGGCTAAATGGGCAGAGACAAATTATAACGCTGCCAGGGACGGACCCGGCTTTACCGCACGCCTTGCCCAAATGCACTCTGGTATTACACCGCCGGCAAATCGAACAGCCGTTACTGGGGGAGGACCTCGCGCAGAACCCACAATTGTCAACGCTACCAACCCATCCACTGATTCGCGCACGACTCAAGCCAATGCTTCCCATATAACCGCACTGGGTAGCACCAAACCGTCAGAAGTAGTTACTCCGATTGCGGCTACTTCTGAAGGTGACAGGAAGGCGCCACAGTCGCGTGCGGCCGTCCCGTCTCCCAGCTCCGTTGGAGTGACCAGTAGTGCACGACCGCAGATGGATTCTGAGCTTACCCGCTCTGGTGCAGCGCCGTCAACGGCGATCGGTGCTCGAGGCACTACGTCGCACGCAAACCCTTCTGTACAGCGCTCAGACCAAGCTATGCCCCAGCCTGAGCATGAGATCGCGACGAAATGTACCCGAACCACTCTACCCACGTCAACGGAGGCGACGTCAGATCGGAAGGTCTCGGGCAACGTTGCTAAAACCCAGGCTGGTAACAGCACGGTGGACTTGAAGAATATCCCGCCACAACCGCGATCGCCTGTCATTGCGAGTACATCAGCAACCTCAAATTCGTCAAGCAAAGGTACAACAACCGTCGCTTCTGAAGGCGCAACACCGAGTTCACGACCGTACAAAAGCGCGGCGCCGCACGCCAGTGTCCGACCTCCAGGTAGCCCTTCAACAAAATTCGCTAGACCAAAGAGCTACGGTTCAAAACCACGACTTAATTCGGATACAAGAGATACGGAGATAACTCACATGTCGCTAACGAGCGGCGTGCGCGTACAAATCGCTAGGACCAGATCTTCCAGCTCTGTGGCAACTTCTGAGACCACACCACCGGTGGTAACGTCAGGGACGTCCACGGTTGGCGCAGCATCCGAAATCGCCGACGACACCACTTCCAAGGACGGTGTGACAGTCGCTAATAAAACGCACCAAAAGCGAAAGCCAAAGGCTCGTACTTGGAGGCCCTCACTATCAGAAACGGCTCCGACGGGAATCGTTTTTCCATCAGCCGGCATGGATTCCACGACGGTTGTGCCAGCTGCGGACGATCAACTCTCGCTTAACAAGCGCCAGCGACGTGCTTCAGTGGAGGAGGGCAGACCAGCCGTTGCCATGGAAGGCGTGGAAGCAAGTGGGAAGCCTGGGCGCGGGGGACGACGAGGGAGAGGACGAGGTGGAAGAGGACGTGGGCGACCCCATGTTCCCCATCAAGCAAGTCCTGCGTAACTTTAGAGTATTGAAAAATTCTCTTTTTGTATATATTTACAAAATTAATGTTTGAGCTGTGAGACTGGTATGGCATTTTGATGGTACTACGCTGATCCGTCCGCGTCCCCTTCTTCCTCGAGTAACGGTTGTCTGCTTTCCTCTTCGTCAATCAGCATTTCATGTGGCTCATGATAGGAATACCATATACTCAAAACTAAGAGCATTCCCTGCAACGTGCCGCTCACAAAGTAAGGCAACCAGGAAGTCCATGAAGCACCAGGCTGGATAGAAAGCGAGTAGACAAAGAGGAATGAACCTGGGCACTATAGTTCAATAGCATGAGCAAGTGGTTGACCCTGGCACATAATGATGAATGGTACACAAACCTGCATGAGCATAGTTGGAATACTCAACGCGCCCACAGACTGAAAATAGTTTATTACAACGAGGTCCATCTGAGAGATGCGGAATAGCTTCCGGCTCACCTTGGCCCGCCACGTGTGTAGAATTTGAGGAAAGAATTGGAGGAACGACGTCACCATGGCCAACAATCCCAAGAATCCGGCAAATAGCTCTGCTGCTCGCATGTCCCGTCCACCATTGCTCCTCGTGAGGATGACTGATGCAGCAATGAAAACCAATAGGGCGTACACCACAACCGTCCCAGCAAGGCGTAACGAGTGCTTCCACTGATAGCTGAGCTTTATCGCAGGTGGATCAGCCGGATCCGTGGCTGGTAAAAGCCGATGCTTCTTTGCCGGTGGAAAGTAAACGTAATACAGAAGAGTACTGTGGCCATATTTGTCAAAAGAAATCCATCCGGTTGATGGAATGCGCATACTTACCATGTCATGAAACAGGCCGTTTGAACCGTCACTTGAGTCAGGCCTAGGGTGTTCTCAAAGCACAACCATGGCGTCCACTATCCAGCAGAGTTAAGGAGTTGCCTCAACGACGGAGAGCGCTTGATCGGAAACATACCTTTGCACAACACATCACCGAGGGAAACTGCAACAGGGCCTGATAGCATGTTCAGCCAGGAAGGACCGCATAAATGGTCAATACCGGAGAAGGGACTGACCATGTTTCCGACTGTGCCTAACATCCCGATAGATCCCTGTACTCCATAGTGTTAGGCGGGGCTGTTGACAGTGCCAAACGGTATTTTTCGCACGCACCAGGAACAGGAAATATACGCTTAGTCCCTCCGAGCTCTGAATACTGATGATCTTGGCTATCTGAACACATAACCCTCGTCACTTTGCTGCTAACAACCGTCGGAGGCAGACGCATCCACTCACCTGCGGCAGATAGGACACCAGAAGGCCTATTGTAATAAACGAGCCGAAGGCCAACTTTTTCGCATCATGGTCCGGCGGACAAACATCGGGATCCATTTCACAGACTGCGGCCTGCTGAATCCGCTTTTAGCGGAACTTAATTTGCCTATCACTATGAGGGCTTTTCTGATCCACCGTCAGTCGAATGTAAAACGGAATCGCTTGGTTAAATTGTCACGCGTGTTTGATGCACATAATATTTCCCGCCGGTGGCAGGAAACATGCTTTATTCCGTGTCTGTGTCCAACTACAGTCGAACAAACGGACATGGATTCGCACTGGACAAGATCGAGCGTATGTCAGGACTCCGGACGCTCAAGTCACCTAACTGCCGAAATGCTGCGATTTCGCAAACTGTGTTCACAACGACATAACAATGAACGAGGAGGCACTTCATCTCCGAAAGGACTTGCGTACCTCGCACATGCGGATTTCAGATCGTCAAATAGTTTTATAGAAGAACAGGGTTCAGGGCTAGTAGGCGGCGTAGATCATCCTCATTATATGCCAGGACCGCCGTACATCACGCCAGACCGGCACTCGGCAGCTTCAAATCCGCCCGTATCCATCATTGCAAGGACCTTCCTTCAAGGATTCAATCTTTCACGAGGGACACTAGCACAGCGAGCCACGGATGTCTTTTATGCATATCCGCTGACTACCTTACATGCTGCCTGCGGAGCATCTCTTCATATCTGCCAAATGGTCGGGCTCATCTCATATCGCGCAATCCTTTTCCACCCTCGCCTCGTTACCGGCAGTCAATGGCAACTTCACCGCGTGGTCACCTCATTTATGGTACTTGGAGGGAGCGTTGTCGACGTAGTCCAGCGAGCTGTCAGCATGTTCTTCTGGCAAGCGCCGCTGGAGAAGTGGTTTGATGGAGACGGAGATCTGATTAGGAACGGCGTCATTGTTCGTGCAGGCACGAACCGAAGGAAACCGTCAGGCGCGCGCAAGTCTATCGTTGAGTGGCTTGTAACTGACAATCGGTTTTTGCGGGCACAAGTTCTCGCATGCGCAGTGCTCGTCGGGCTCGAGCTTGCGTTATTCCGCCGCGACTCTCACATGCTCAAAAACACTGCTCCTGGTTTTGCTAGCTTGGCCGCAATTACTGGGACCGAAGTCCCGTTAGCACTGGGAGAAATCCTCCTTTTTCCCTATTCAATGTTCCCAAATCTGGAGTATGCTTTCAGGTGGTTATGGGCTATCACGGACAATGAAGAGGAGCATCGCTTATTTGGGATCATTGCAATTCGGCCCGTTTACCTGCCGATAGCACTGTGTGCACTCGGCGGGTTTTCCGCCTGGAAACCAATGATCAAAGGGTTGGTGGCAGCATTAATCGTCAGCAAGGTGATGGACCTTCGACGCGCCGATCAACAGAAAGCGGTAGATTGGGCCTTCAAGGTGATTGCGGACTGGTTCCATTGGGGTACCCGTCTTGCCAGCAGTCAATCACTCCCTTCCCCACCCGATACATCCTCACCTTGGAGGCAAACTCAGTTGGACGGTATTGGGCCGGCCACTGCCACTGCAGGTGGTCTATCTGCCATTGCTGCTGGATGGTGATAGCTACTCAGTCCTGACACAGTAATTAATCACAGTAGATTGACTGTCCTCCACCACGCTGGAAGTATACATCAAGAAGTACGAGCGTCCAATAGTAGCATACTATCTAGCTGTAGGCTAGGACGATAGCCGTTCTTGATGGAATATAGACCTTTTGTGTTTGTTTTTTGGAAATTCGTGAATAAAATAAGCTTCGTGCTGTGGCCCCAGTGATGGCTTACCTGAATATAATTCTTCCTGCCATTCCATTCCTGAGGTGTTGAGAAATACTCTCCATTCATGTCGATCCTGGCATGGCCGCCAAACTCCTTTGCATCAGTATTCAAGACAACGCGATACTTCCCCTTCCACTCGGTACCGATCCGGTAATCCGTGAAGGATTGCGAGGCGTGGAAGTTGAAAATCCATAAGAGATTGCCTCGCTCAAAGGCAATGACCTTGTCAGATTCGTGCTTGAGAGACACATACTGCATCCACGGTTAATCTCAACTGTTGAGGGAAGTCAACCTAAGAACCTTACATACCTGCCCCGAGGTCAGCCAGTGAGACTGACTTTCCAGAGTGTGCATTGCTTTATCAAACTCATTGAGGTACTTGTATCGGAGGAGCTTGTCGTCAATCAAATTGTATTGACGGCGGGCATAGTGGAAACTGTAATGGCGTAAGTTGATGGGGAACGCTTCAACAACCGGGGCAAATGTCTCACCTGCTGTTATTTCCAGCGCGCGGAAAGTCCTAGAAAAGTACCTTGCTATGAGGGCGGAACAGGAGGCCTGGGGCATCTTGGTAACTTACCAGCCATTCAGGATGGCCAAATTCGTTGCCCATAAAATTCAAATAACCTTCGCCTCCAAGGCCATAAGTAATAAGCCTGATCCAAGCATGCTCAGTACGAAACTTCATCTCCTAGCATAACCGCGGGACTACGCTTACCGAATCATCTTATGCAGAGCGAGGCCTCGGTCAACGACGGGCGTCAACGGAGTTAGATCTGACATGTTGGTGTACATCTCCTTATCCATGAGCCAGAACGCTATGGTCTTATCTCCAACTAGCGCTTGATCGTGGCTTTCACAGTAGGCAATCGCAGGTTCCTACACGAGCCATTCAATGTTAGGCATACATTAGAGCCACAGGCGCAACATTCTTTCGTTACCTTCCACCGGCGGTTTGTCAGTGTGTGGACAATGTGACCCATTTCCCACTCCTCATCCTAGAACGAAGCTTGGTCTCAGTCTGCTGACAACTGAGGCTATTTCTGCAGATTACCCACCCGCGTTTCCTTGAGATACTTAATCCACATATCGGGAATCGCCATTGCAAGGCGATAGTCGAAACCAATTCCCCCATCAGAGACGCGCCTGCAAAGGGTCGGCATTCCGGATACGTCTGCGGTACTGATCAGTATAAATTCTGTGAGCGCACTGTGGTTAACCAACCTTCTGCAATAGTGATGATATGTGGGTGTAAGGTATGCATTATCTCGTTAGCCTAGATTTGCTTTCGTTAATGCCGAACACGTAGAAAGGGCTACGACCGGCGTAACTGACCAACATCATGTAAACTATGGCTTCGGTATCCACAGCACCCCCAAAATAGTCATCATAGCCGCCACCGAATGCAGCAGAAAGGCCGTGGTGATGGTACAGCATGCTCGTGACACCGTCGAATCGGAAGCCGTCAAAGCCGTATTCGACAATCCAGTATCGTAAGTTCGACAGTAAGAAACGAAGAACTTCATGATGCCCGTAGTTGAATAAGCTACAAGCTCAAGTTCGTGAGTTATTGTCCTGTCGAAACACATATGACTTCAAACGCATACCGAGAATCCCACAATTCATGACGTCCGCGTGGGCCTTCATGGAAATAACAGTGATCTAACAGGGCAACGTAAATACTCTCATCAACTTTCTTTCCCCGGGAACAGGTGCACTCACCGGTGCCATCGAACTCGTTCAAACCGTCCAACACGTTCTTTGATGCGTGCGAGTGGACTACATCTAACAGAACGGTGATGCCAAGCCCGTGTGCAGCATCGATCAGCTCCATTAACTCCTCCGGTGTCCCTAAATGCGCGCCAAATGTTAAATGTCCATAGCAGTTGGCATATACAGCTTTTCCTATGGTCATACCGCAGCGACTGGAGGGCGCAAAGAAGTTGGTGACTTGATATCCAAAACTGGCATAATATGGGTGCTCCATTACCGCCATTAGTTGAATCGCATTATACCCGAGGTACGCAATTCGCGGGAGTGTCTTGTCTTTGAATTCTGTGTATGTAGCAACCCGTGGTTCAGGCGAGGAGATGCCAACTATAAGGGGCAGACCCGTTAGGTACAAATAAACTGTACGAGCATCTTCAAGAGCTGCTCACCGTGCGCTTCATAGATACGTAATTCAGTCGGCTTCGGTGGCGGCTTGTTCTTAAAAGCGTATTTCTTTGGAGGGTTCCAAAATACACCTTCATAAACCGGGCTAACGTTGAGGTCTTGAACAGCTCGGCGAATAAGAGCGGGTATACGTTCGATGCGTTCTCCACCAGGCTTTATCAACGATAACTGGCGAGTAATTGTACTGTGAGGAACCAGGATTGTGAATGCATAATTTACGGCAGGTGCATACCTTCACTTTGCTGCCGTGAGGAATGGCAGCATCGCCATTACCTTTTTTAGGCAAGACGATCTCCCACACACCGAACTCATTTTTTTTCATCGGATGACTCGTCCTATTCCAACCATCTACAAAACAAAGTCAGAATACATGTCAATAATGCTTAGGGAAGACCAGCGCCAATTAGCATATGAAAATCACGTACTGAAGTCTCCTACGAGGAATGCTTGCTCCGCGCCAGGCGCCCACTCCCGGTACGTTATGGCATCCTTGCCGATGTGAAATCCTAACTTCTCATAACCACGAGTGAAAGTATCCATGCCGCCCTCCGTCTTGTTGATCTTGTCGATCCAGTCCTTGAAGAGGCGGTGCCTGACAATAAGAATCATGATGAACGCCGTAAGCATAGTAATGAGAAGCATCGCTCGGGAGAGCTACCTGTGCTCCAACGCTCCGCGATATGGGTCAAGATAAGGGTCGTCACGGATGACTGGTTCCACCGATGAGGTTGGCTTAATAGTCGTCATAGCACTCGGCATGGTCTTGGGGGGAGATGCAGCGGTTTTGAAGATGAAGTTTCAAGATAGAATTCTGTTGAAGGTTTCACTAGAACTCAATGGGTGTAGCAAGACAATCTGAAGAGGAAATGATTTGGGCGAGAAAGGTTATTTGATGTCCCATCGATCTGGCAATGATTGTGCAGCGAACGAACCGTCAGCAAAACTCGAACCTATTCCTTTTCAGATAAATGGATGGATAGATGGATGGATGGATGTGCCTACGCTAAGATCAACTCGTACAATAAGTACTTGGTATTCAACGTGTTCCCACAGTCGAATGAGGATTGAACAGTGGCCGGCAGATGAACCTGGACACCGCCAACCCGCGTGTCGAGCCAACTTTGGTTGTGTAAGTGATGTCAGTCCATGAACCAGGACGTTGGCTAACTGTAGAAACGCGACTAATTTGCGCGCGACCCGCGTCGACTCGACAAATTGGGTTGGTGTCACCGCCAAAAACAGAATAAATCGCTTTGGGCGAGAAATTCCCGTCCGCTTTCGGAGCTGCCTGCCGCTGACGTCTAAGCCCATTTTGCACACACACAAAAACGCAGGCGACACGGCTCAGGCCGCACGTTCTTGTAGAGTAGTTGAGCTCAGCGTTCAGCATAGATATTACTTAGATAGAAATATAGGTTAGCGTAATCGGATCCTCATCAGTTCTTTGTCCTATTTGTATTCTAGATCTCATCTCGTCGCTCCAATGAAGATTTCTGCCAGTTTCGCCGTCCTCTTACCTCTGGCTGCTTCGGCAGTTCAGGCTTTCAAAACTTGCAACGTCGATACCACCGAACTCTCTGCCTTTGGCGAATATGGTGTTCAAAAAGCTACTTTGGGATTCACCCTCGCTGTTGATTCTGAAACAAAGACGTACGATCCCAACGTTCCAATGACGGTCACTGTTTCCGGTACTGGCACTTTCACGGATATCCTCTTGTATGCAGCCGCCAGGTAAGCATCATGCCATTCTTTGAGAATAAGCCCGTATCTTCGTTCACATTGGGTGCGTATGCCTCGCACTGTTCAGTCCCTTCCATCAGAATCACACCGGCACTTGGGTCGATTATGACGGCGACGTATACCAAACTTTGGATGGCGATGACGAATCCTCTATCCCTGCTGGCTGCAAGAAATATGGACAAGCTGCTACTTTAGCCTCTAAGAAATCCGAAGCAAAGTCTTTACCCGCAACGTTCAAGTGGAAACCTCCAAAGACTCCTAGTGTATGCATTCCGCTTCTCTCTTAGTATGCCGACGGGTATCTAATTTCATCCCGCATCACAGGGAAGCCTCAATTTTTATGCCGTCGTTGGTCAAGGAAACAAAGAAGGATTCAAGGTCCTAAGTTTGGATGACAAAGACGAAGTCTCTGCCGTAATTCCTTGGCCCGAGGTAAATGAGAATGCTGGGTACACGGTTGCACGATCTCTCGTGGGTATAGTCCTTCCCGCCGTGTTCGCATTGTATATGATTCAATAGGTAGAATTCCAGTCATAGACGAGCACTTTTGTATTAATCTGTTCTCATTTGCTTAATCGTATGGTCGAAGTTGCTCAATGTAATCCCCGAATGCTCCCTCAATCTTGGAGCAGAAGGCCTGTCGGAAAACTGGTTAATATTGTTTCATCTCCTTTCGCGGATTAGCATCGCCCGAACCTTGCAACTAGCGCCATCCGGGCACGGAATAATGCGGAATTTTGCCTGTGTCTTCTCGCGTTTAACAAGCGTGATGCCCCCATTTTCCATGCGGATAGATTGAAGCTCTTTGTGATCATCATAAGAAACATTAGTGATAGCCGAACGGCAATGAACAATGACGAACTCACCATCAAAAGCAATTTCCCATTCAGTTTTCAGCCTCTTAATGCGCGCCATGACAACGCGAGCATCTGTAGCAATTGCTACAAGGTCCTCAATCCTAAGGTCTATAGCAGAAATCAATATGCAATAAAGTTCCAGTAGGCGCTGGGTACTCACCAAGATGAGCAATGTACTGCTCTCGGAAGTAACGACCGCTATCCAGGCCTTTTAGCCAGCTCAATCCCAGTGCCTCACGGGAGCTATAAGGCTTTGGTGTTTCCAAGACAATGAGCACGTTTGGCAACGTTCATACCGACATCAGCACAAGAGTACAAACCGTGAGAATTTTGTCTTTTCCGATATGTCTGGGAAGCCGTTGTCGGTCAAGTTCAGCGTCAAATACCGTCGTTGTATTTCGAATGCCTGTATATGTTGAGACAGTGGCTTCAGAAACGTAAAGATGTTACATACGCACCTTCGCCGACGTTGGTGGCTAGATCTATTACACCGATGACGGGCTTAGTCACGACACTGCGGAGCAAATTAGCGAAGTTCAAGCACCGCCAGTAATAACAAAAGACCGCATACCCAACGATTCCTTTTCCTAGCCCTTTGAAAAATCCCCCTACACCTTCCTCTTGGGCACCCTCGAGTGGCTTTGACTGCACGAATACTTGAGCATTGAGCCTGACATGTGCAAGGAATGAATGCCTCACCACAACGCCAGTGATGCCGCTCGCAACGCTGCGTGCCAAGGAGGTTGCTCCTGTCGTGACACCGTATACAGCATGACGGGGGCGGTTCCTGCAAAGCCACCCACGTTAGTTGTCACTTGCCGTGCTAGATCGTACCTGCTCCAACATACCGAATACTTGAAAGTCGCCTACGTTCTTGAAACTGAGGGATGCGTTGAGGGCTCTATAGCACTTCCCTTTCAAGCGGACTTTGACGTACCTTCGAGTCCATAGTGATGACTGACAAGCCTAACGGTCCCATTGGCGTCAGCAGCGTTTAGCGCGAGTACCATCAGAGTAATTTACCATACCTTTCCCGAGACTTCCAGTAAACTTTGAGAAGGTATCTGAAACACCAAATATAGTCTTGCGAAATAAGCTGGCCGTCCCCTACACAACCACAACATTACGTTTAAGATAACTCCGATACCAACAGTACTCATTCAGCCTAACGCTCACTTTGGCGACCCCAATGCCGAAGTCTTGTGGCCTGGTGATTTCGAAGCCTTGAAGTGGTTCGTAGAAAAAATCGCTGACGCCGGAACTGACATTGTTGAATAATCCCACCGGATTCCCAAGGAAGTCTGCGGACCCAACAACTTTGTGTATCTAAATAGTAGATCGAACTCTTTAATTTGACGTGCTTTCCTCCACCTGGCACCGCAGCTGACTGACCTGTCCAATCAACTCCTGGGAATACGTTCGGGTTATGCTGTCGATTAATTGCACGGAAGTCATGTTGGGATGGACCAACTCAAGAGCCTGCGTACAACGGTCAGAGGCATTTGCGGCGGCATGATTTGTCTTAAGCATGCCTACATTCAAGCGGAGCGGCGCGTCCTAAATCAGATCTGTTAGATGGACGCCAGTGTGCATCTGTAGCCCGTGTTGTAACCTACATGGATATTTCCCAGCGTCATGGTCAGCACGTCCACGACAAACGAAAGCAGCCCATGATGGCGAGGTCTGTGTATTCTCGGTTAATAAAGAATAGCTGCGACACGGCTAGCCATACGTGCCTTGCTTCGTCCAGATTGCTCGCCTGTGTCCGTACGAAGGACACGTTGATCTGTACAGGCTGCAACAGAAATTTGTCAAAATACAATCTGGTCTCCTCATTCGAAACTGCGGGTTCCGGAATCGACATCCGCGTGTCGCACAATTGGCTGTCATTAATGGAGTGTTAGATCCCCTACAGCACTTTAAAGCCGCTGGTAGTACCTTGGAGGTTCCACCCATCCTGCAATGTTGAACTTGAAAACGTTTATCAAAGCCAACAGGAAATCTTCATCAAGATCGACCGAAAGCTCTTGCAGCAATATGGTGAACCAGTTGTAGTATTCCACTCCATACGCTGGTTCCAGTTAGCGACTTGCGAACGTGGAGTAGGGGCGAATACTTACAGGTATCTTTTGACTTCGACAACGTAATCATCAAAAACGGGCGATAATCTTCTTCACCTTCCCTGGGCAGAACCGTCGGATATAGGAAGATAGGTTCAAGTCCACCGTACAACTGATTGTCAACCTAATAAAAGATGTAAGCGATGACAGTAAAGCACAAAATTTAGGCATATACCCACCTGGAGCCATTTGATGTTGAAGCTGTAAGCCCGGCTATCGCTTGTGTCGGTGTACACCAAAGCAACGTTTTTGGCAGATGCGTACAAAAGTTCCTAATGTATCCTTAGCATGTTGATGCGGGAGCTTGCCTAAATAAACCCTTACATGCATGTTCTTGTTGACAAGAGATAGGCCTATGCCTTCTAGCTTGACTTGCATCTCGACAAGAAGATGGGGCTCTTGTTCTTTCTATAGCTCACTTTATTAGATTGCGTCACCGACACGATGCGCTCCAATCCCCGTACCATTTTAAACGTCTCCAGTTTCGCGTCCTTAGATGAAGAAACGCTACTAGGCCTCGCTGAAGCTTTCCGGAAAAGGCTCTTCCGTTCTTCGTAGGGCGACATGCGAACAACTAAAACCGGGCCATCAGCAGCCACTTGGATCGACATGACTCCAGCGTGATTCGTCGGTCCCGCCTGAACAAAACGAATAAGGAATCTTTAATGCAGGGACTTCAATGTGGGCACATACCGGATATCGCATGGGTACGCGTTGACCTATTTCCAGGACGTCGATTTCTCTCTCACGGCCGTTGGCCGAAAGCATCAACGTCTTCCGGGCGTGAGATGGAAGATCCCAAGCGTAAGAGCGAGAAGACAATCGGGGAACAGTGAAGCGATTGGATGCTCCCTATAGCCATAATCAGATCCATGACGTATAAATCCACCGATACTGCAAGGACTTACCATTTGCCACATTACTAAGTCAACGTTTGTCTCATTCTGTATTCGGAATGGCCACTTTGTTTCACGAGCAGCGAAAATGACGAACACGGTTGCATCCTGCAGCTGGACCTCTGCCCGAATCAAATCTTCCTCGGCGGGAGAGCTGATCTTACCGGACTTAATGTAAATTCTGCCGATTTGTGTAATATCGAAGGGGTTTGACCTAAACTTATTTTAGACAGAAAACTTGATCGTAGGCTAAAGTGTTCACCCTTACCATCCACTCATTAGCCCCGGGAGGCGTATACGTAAGTGGGTCGCAACACCTTCGTGAGAGACGTTCAATGTATCGACGGGATATGAGCTTTTGGATCGCAGGAGCGTATGTTCGTCCGCTTCTGCTCCGTGAAGCTTGAAGTAAATGTCTTCATCCATTTTATTCTTAAGAATAAACCGCGGCGTGAAAGTAACGATTTTCGTCATAAAGAACTGAAGCGCCAGAGGGCAATAATTAGTGAGAAGGAAGACCAATTTGGATTTCGAATTGTTTACCTTGCCGTCACCCTCAGTAATGGTAGCACCGAGGTGGGTTTCTACGGCATCCTTCTGCGAGCAAACCACTACAACGAACGAGCTTCCTACAGCATCCAAGCTGATCGGCTAATGCCAAATGACCCGATTAGGCAAGGTACAAAAACAAAGAGCGAAGGGTATCCACCTTGCTTTGCTTAGATGGAGGAATGCTAATCTGCACCCTTGATTTTATCGGCTCAAAGGTCGGAAACGAGAACATCAATGGCTTGACCTAGTCAAACTAAAGGGTTATTGTCGTTCAACGCTAGTAACACATGCACAACTCAACCTCCTGTTGGTCTTGCACTACGATGACGCAAGGTCAGTAATCCACCACGTTTCGCACATTTTAAATTGCACCAACCTGCAGGAATATCATGCCGCGACACGCCTAACAGCGATCCAGCGGAGATTCGCATATCAAGACCGGTCTTGTTGAGTAGAACATAAGGACTATAAATGCTAACCCTGCGGCCGGCGTTGGACTTGTCCCTGCTGATCATTTTAGCACTTCCACATAGTGCAAATGGATGAAGCGATTTGCGTACCCGTATTTTATTCGTAACAAGAGTTGCTGCCCGGACAAGTCCGCAAGGCGTAGCGTGTCATCTCGGTAATCAATCTCGCTGTTTGTAATTATCGCCAGCTCGCTCGGGCGGTACGCTAAGGTAATGATAAGCTGGAGGGCATTCCATGGCATGGGGTTTGCACCACCTCACCTGAGTCCAGGATTTCCACTTGTAGCGCAAGGATATGTGTTGGGTCCATAACATGCATGGGGCGGGCTTCACCTATTTCAAGAACTCCTTTCACTTGTTGCCGTGTCGATTTATCATGCAAGACGAATCTCAAACGATAAGGCAAAAGATTTTCGAGTAGAATGGGAGGCATGATCTTGATGTGCAGCATCGGGTAATCACTGAGGAAAAACGACAAGTTACATAGTAGATCCAATGTGAAGAGTGTTGGCTGCGCTTACGCTTCTTTCATTTTACGGACTGGGGTGCAGCTAATGTGAAATCGGTAAGATGGGGCGGTAGGATCCATTGACCGGCATGAAATCAGACCTGGATGTCATGGAGTGTTAGTAGTGAGCTTGTGGAAAAGTCCATATTTCACTTACAGTCCCCCAATCTATGGATATCGCGCCAAGATATGGATTCCGCACTCCACCCGAAGTCTAATGGTGAGATTAGGTAGGTTTTACTAGAAACAATAGATACGCCTCTCACCTTTCGGGCGGATTTGGATAGAAGCACTGTACGAGTCCTCTATAGGCACATGATAACAATCCCCAGGACCTGTACCCAGGGTTGAGAAAATGTGCATGCCAATGGCTTTGCATCATGTACTCACCAATGAGAACGGATTCCCGGAGCGAGACTTGCTGGGTCTTCAACAATCGGATTTCAATCGGAATTTCAGTATCGTTTTGGTACTCCAGGCCGGACCGGAAAGTTACGATCTTCACATTGTCCTTCAATCGGACGTCACAAACCAACCGATGAGTCACGCGGTTAATGGCTGGCCGTAATATATACGTTGTTTGCCCCTCGCGATCAACCGTAACACCCTTTGTCGTCTCCCACGATGGGCCTTTCAGTTGGAGCGACACGCGATTCGCAATTGGGGACATGCGCTTTACTAGGGATTAGGAGAAAGAAGCTAGCTTGATCGTTGCCATAAAACTGCATACCTCACGCATTGAGCGCCAATCTTCAAAGCGCCAAGGTAAATCTTCTCCATTCACTAAATTCTGTAGATCGGTATCCAACCCGGTATCGTCTGAATCTGCCCAGATAAACATATCGTAGCCGGTCCGATTCCGAATAACGTAAGGTGCATGTTTGCCTCGCCTCGCCGTTAATGTCCTCTGTAAAAAATTAACCAATTGACACATGGCAATGAACCTTGAGCTGAACCCGAGGTACCTTTTCCTGTTTGCTCCAAAGATGCATCGTTGACAGGAGGCTTTCCACGAACGTATGAGTAATATTGATATCCAGTCGCTTACGCGCCTGTACATCAACGGACAGCGTGCCATTCTCAGCTTGTCTGGCAACCTAATGGCCATATTATGTTGAGCGTGCAGTGCCAACCGGCCGCCGATTGGTAACTACTCACGTTCACGAAAACTTGCCACTGTTCGACAAGCGGCTCCCAATGAGAATTCTTTACATTAAAATAGTTGATGCACAGAGAAGGTGCGCTTTCAATTCGTAACTGTTGTGACGGTAAATACATGGCGTTGTCTATTGGTATCCGGTGTGACCAATTCGTACTCACCAGAGAAGACCAGTCCGCTGCATCAAGAGTGAACTTCTCGACAAGAAGGTCCAACATTGGCAAGTGCAGATCATTTAAATCATCAATGGCAACAAGTCGAAACCCTTTAAAATTTGCTCGAAACTGCGAAACCTCCAACTGGTGAATAATTGCTGGTGTATGCACATTGTTGCAGACGCGCACAACTTTCGTACCCTTTCTCTTGCCATTACTAGCGCAGTCTCCGCATTGTTTGCTTCGTGCTCAGGAACGAGTGCGTCACGAGGACCCTGCTGTGACCCTGATAATGACAGGATATTATCCACAATATCAGCCATCACTAGCATATCTCTGTAGGAAGACTGAGCGAAACAAGGTCAAAATGCGTTGGTTCAAGTAAGATGAAGGGGAGGCTACATACCCTTAATAGAACATGAGACAAGTCGAGAGTAAGGGTGGTATATGTATGCCCTGGCGAAGTCACTCGGTTTTCGTACGCAATTCCTAAATCAAAGGTTTGAACCAGGGGGACACTTGTCTGCTCTCTACTGTCCATCTGGCATAACGTCAGGCCAGTTTCTTCTAGAAGAACTTGCATTACTTTCTCCTGGGATATTGTTAAACGCTTAGAAGACAATGCAAGAGCTTCGGTGGACGCGCTAGCGGCCTGATGAAGAAGAATTAACTGAACGTCTACGAGTTCAATGTGATAGACCAGTAACTTGTGGTCGTCATGTGGTATGGTTGTTTCGGCATCCAACAACAATTGAGCATCCGTACCCGGAAAGCCCTCTTCTTGCAGAGGGGCGACGAAGAAGTCTCGGATGAGAAAGACGTAGTCGGGAGCGATGATTATTGTAGGGGCACGAAGCGTAAGCTCCAGACATGTCTCTCCGGCCCGTTGATGTGAAGTCGCAACCAGTTGATTGTCGTCCTTGCCAGCGAACATCATGATCTCTCGAAATTTCGTGTCAGTTGCGTTACGGCGGTCCTCCATCGATAGTGATTGCACTTGCAGTCGGACATTGGACGACCCATCCGATAGACCTTGATATTCGAACGTAAGTTTGTTCATAGCAAACTCTGCCAAAGGTGTGACGACTTCCGTTGTGGACGGTCTAACAGAATGATCATGTTCCTGAAGTAATTCAAGGCACATCAATGGCGTCTCTCCTTTCAAAACAAATGTTGGCGTCACGTTCACGGGTGATGCAAGAAATATGGACGAAGGTGCAACCACTTTCTCGCCTGACTGTTCGGGTGCGGCATTGAGATTCTGCTGATAGAATACATTCAACGAGTGAATCAACTTTAGAAGGAATGTGTACTGTGTCGATGTAAGTGCGACGCGGACTTCCGAGATACCAATATTCAGCTAAAAAAGCGGACGTTGATGAGCATACCTTGCCAGCAACGTCATACTTCACTCTGAGCAAAGCAACAATCTCACCAGATTAGGAACTGGCGGGGCGAAGGCAGCGCGCATGCGGAGCTCCAAATTGATGTCCGCCAATATCTGCTGACTCGGAGCACCGTCACCACGCATGAATACCGATACCATCTTCATCTCGCGCAGGTGTGCTGATATTTCGCTCTCATAGCCTTCAGCGGAAGAAAGGAACTCATTCTTTGCCGAAATGCTTCCCGGGTACACATACAGGGCATCCTTGTTATGTGTGGTACCACGTGGGAAGATTATGATCGGTGTATTGACGTGAATGTCGAAGTGAAATTTACTGGCGCCTGACTGTCCTTCGTCCGTGTGATCAACACTGGCCGAGGGCTTCGCAATAACTGGGCGCGCATTGTCAAGCGACAATTGCATTACGCGCAGTTCGTTGAAGTAGAGAATGAGCTGACGCAACAACGGTTCCAAAAAAGTAAATACAAGAGATGAAGCCTCCAATGATAGCCCGACATCATAGCCCGGATAGGATGGCAACAGGGGAGAATAGGTCTCCCAGGTGAACTGTGCAACCTTTTCTCCTTCAATTCTGAGTAGCTCTGGGAACTCATGGTTATCATGTTCGTTGGGCATGTCATTGCGAACTGACAGATCGCCAACACTGCCGATAATTCGCCGACTGGCTCCTTTCATGCGCAATGAAGATTTCAGTTCACCAAACCTTGCTGTTGCAAGGCGATTTCCGTTTCGATGTACAACGAACGTTATTCCTGTAAGGCTGGCGTTCACGTCAATTGTTGGGTCGTTTGAAGTTGAATTGTGCTCGTCAGTATCACCGGCTTCTTTAAACTCTACCTCGGGGATCACAGGTAGTACGCCACGCGGCTCCGTAAATGTTTGGATAATCAAGTCGTACAGAGTGATAATGCTCCTACTCGACAGCACCACTGTAACCGCCGCGAAAGATATTTCCAAACTCTGATCTACTCCGGCATAGTCCACGAAATCCGGCTTCAAGCTGCGGTACTTTACCGATATCAAGGAATCCGCAGCAGTTGAAGTATCCAATCTCGTTGAAGGGTAGAATAAACGAGGAAATTCTGACTCATGTTCCAGTTGATCTTCCACCGTAATCGTTTTTATTCCAATCGAGACGCTCAACGAGTTGGTCGTGGTCCCGATGGACAAAGCGAACATGTCGACATTCACCATAGCTAACGGCGTATCGGGAGAGAAAATATCGTCCGCACTTTTCATAAGGGACATTGAGGCTTGCTCCACTTCAAAAACGGCCTCGAATTGAACTCTTTCTGTTCCAGTATAAGAGTCGGACAGGCGGTCTGACTGAGCATCGCTAAGCATCTCTTCTGGGGCGTCGTAGAAGGAATCCCCGTCTTCCAACATTAGGCCCATTGGTAAACTATTGTTATGCAAGAAGTTCCACTGGAGTGCCTCCGAAGCCACTTCTCTTCGTGCAGGAAGCTGTTGAACAGGAGCTGCTCTGGCCATTGAATCCAACACATCCATGATCACTCTGTACTTCCGGTCCGAAAAGTTCATGTGCAACCCAGGCAGGCGTGCGGAGATCTTTGTGCGGGGCAGGTCAGGCACTTTGGACAATATACATAGCTGGACCACTAGAGATAGATCGACCTTTTCCACAAAATGTAAATCAGTCTGGCCTCGTTCGTATGTAGCCTCAGCCACACATGCGGAAACGGAGGGGCCTACGAGCGCCTAAAGCTAGCAATTAGTTTCAGTGTTGCTCGTGATTCCTTCGTACGTATGTCCCACCTGCACGGATGATAATTTGCACGTGAAACGATCGTAAAGCAAATCCTTTAGCTCATCAAGCTCAAGGGATTTGTAGTTGGCTTGGAGCTCTTTTTTTCTGTGCTTATCAACATAATTACTTTCCAGAGTGAAATGCCCAGCGTCGACGAGGACAACCATAGGGTTGCCGTCCTTCATCCTGCGTACGCGTCCAAGTTATCAGTTGAGTTACCAACATATATCATAATCGCATCAGAATGCGTGAAACGTACCGTATAGGAAAGAGAAAAATGGGCGCGGCTACGTCCACCTTAAGATCTATCGTTCTATGCTGTTCAAGGGCATACTGAAGGCTTGCCGCGGTTTGTGCCGTTAAGCCCTCAAATGTACTCTGAGCGACAACCTTCAAATACCGTGAGAAGAGTCCATCACGAGATGCATATCATCAAACTAACCTGTAGAGAAGATATCGCTTCCGCTTCGGACGCCGGAGGGGAAAAAAAGTCAGCGATGGTGCGGATCATGTCAGGATTGTATATAACCTCCAAAGGTAGCATTTCAATAGAAACAGCATCGTCTACGCGGCCATCAAGTGGATTGTGTTCAATATCCATGACAAAAAATGGTTTTTCCAGTTCGTGATTTGATAGCTCATCCTTCGCGTTCTTTGCTTGTACAAGGGTCGGGTATTTAGTGTCCTCAGTTGTTCTGTCTTCTAAGATAACATTTCCTAAGCTCATTCGGCCACGTAATCCTATGCCGTTCTGCGAGACCGAGGCATGTAGATCCTCAAAAAGCAGGCGTGCGAGAGGGTTGGTCGCCGATGAATCGGATTGCATCAACGTAAGAG
>JAHLKF010000049.1:0-52748 GCA_025558075.1 Gaertneriomyces semiglobifer
TGTGCTCGAGTACGATGAAACAACTATCCTATCGTAGAGGCTGGGCACGTGGATATCATTCTCCGTCGGAACGATGATGACCAGATTTCCGCTGCTTTGTTGACACATGATCGGCACCTGCAGCCAGGCTACGATGGCGTCTATAATGAGCACATGCAACAAGTCCCCAATTTGGCCATGTTGTTCGAGACATGGAGGGATTACATGTTGCCCTATGTACAATCATGCAACTACATCGATGTCGGACAAGGACTGCTAAAAGATGGGAACACATTGTCGCTAAGTGAGGATCTCTCGACATATGCAAAGACGAGCAGCATCAAAGCATTAGGATTCAAGGATACCTTATCCTATGCAGAGTTGACCGGGCGCCCAACGCTCGGGTCACTGGCGGCTAAGAACAGCATTGCGTGGACAGAAGTGACCTCTAGACCGACGCTCGGAACTTTGTCCAGCAAAAATACCGTGGATTGGAACGGATCTGATATTACCAACAAACCTACTGATTTGACAACCAAGACCTATGTTGACAGTTTATCGTATCTCACTGTTGGAACCGGTTTGGTAAAGGCGGGAAATACTGTTAGTCTAGGGTCAGATCTTGGCACCTTTGAAGTCAAAACCAATCTCAAGGCGCTTGCTTACAAGGATGCTGTCAGTTGGACTGAAATTTCTTCGAAGCCCACCTTGGGAACGCTCGCTGCCAAATCCACTGTATCATGGACTTCAGAAGTGACAAACAAGCCTACACTCGGTACTTTATCGACCAAGAACAACATTGATTACAACTCGACAGATATAACCAACAAACCGGACTTGTCAATCTATGAAACAAAAACAGCACTTAAAGGATTGGCTTATAAGGACAAGGTCGATTATGCAACTGATGTCATTAATGCTCCAGCGTCTGTGACCTATGAAACCGAAACAGGATGTTTCCATAGGGGTCGAGCCAACGTATACGCGACAGGAAACGTAGATATAGGAGCGCCTTTATGCCAACGAAGCATCAATGGTGGTTTCAACCATGTGTGGAACAATCAATCCAGTTCATCATCGCATTGACGTCATTGCATCTCAAGGCTGGTGGGACCCAAGGTTTATACCTGCATATTAACAGCGCTGCTCGTGTTGCATATGGCGGGCCGAACACTGGAACTCTCCAAAACTATGCAGGTGCATTACGATTGCTTGGTAAGACGGAAAGCGGAGGTATCATAATTGATGCTGCGGGTGCTGTGGAATGTCCTGAGCGCCTGTCTGTTGGATCTGTATCGGATGTTGTATCGTTCCCACCGGCAATCATGACAGCAGATACAACTGTTATTACCGGACGAACTTATGGAAACGGATCATATGTTGCAAGTGCAAGTTCACTGTATAGCAACTCAGCCTCGTATGCTGCATGGAAGGCTTTTGCGACTGGCCCGTGGTACCCTTTAATCAACTCCTATAGTGCCACTGCACCTTTTGAGTATACAGAATCGGTAACGACCCTTGTCGACTCTGTTCCTGTGACTGGGGAATGGGTTCAACTTTCAATGCCTGTTCCTATTGCATTGACATCATTCGACATTACATGTGCTACACTCGCACGATTCATAAAGGATTTCGTTTTGGTTGGTTCAAACGACGATGGTGCTACATTCACCAACATCTTGTCATCAACGATGACCTGGGGAACAGCCGGGGTACAAACCATCAATGTACCAGTTCCAAAATCCACCAAAGCATTCAGAACATTACGGTTGATTGTAAAATCGTTGGTTGGAAGTGCAACTTTTGCTAGTGTAACCAAGTTAGTCTTCAATGGCAAACCGGTTTCGATGGACATCAAAGGTGCGCTCTCTACCGATCAGGTCGTCACTGGTGGACTTGATGTGAGGGAGACACTCAAGTTTCCGTTGGGAACACTTTCTCACTGGGACAATCGCGACTTGATCTTTCCTCCGGCAAGTTTTCAATCCACCCATACATCCACATTTGTAGATTTACCTTATGGCAACGGTACTTATGAGGCATCAGCGAGTAGTTCGTTCTACGTAAATTGGGGACCTGGAGGCGGTTTTGGGTACGCTCAGGATCAGAATGCAATGTGGAGAACAGCCAGCGCTGCATATTCAGCAACTACAGGAGAATACCTGTTGAACGCTACAACCTCAACGAACCAAGGCGATCGAAAAGGCGAATGGCTTCAACTACAATTGCCAGAGCCTATCCTATGTAAGAAGCTTACGTTTACGACGTTGTCAAATGGAATGCCTACCTCTTATGCTCTCTGTGGATCGGTGGATGGTGTTACATGGAATGTTCTATCCACTGCAACGGACACTCAGACAGTCACCGTACCCGCAAGCAATGTCCAACCTTGTTCGTATTTGAGGTTGGTTTTCATGAGCAAAACTCCTGGACAAACATACGGCGATGTGATTGTGAGGATGGTGAAGTTCACCGGCGACTTGATATCGAAAAACGGTATCTCTTTGGATACATCGTTGAATGTCGTGGATACTGTTCATTGTGGGAAAGCCCACGTTTCAAACGAGTTTCGTGTTCAAAACCGACAACTGGGTGACTTGGCTTTTAAAAATAAGGTTGACTGGTCGACTGATATTGTGAACACGCCAGTCCCAATGGGCGGGTACACTGCTCGATGGACGTGGGTTGCAGAGTCGACAGGATACGAGGGAACAGTACCTTTTTGGCCTGGAGAGACAGGTGCTAGTAAGATCACCGATCCTCTTCCTACATTTTTCGGAACTGTAACACAACAGTACCCCGCAACATTTGATCCGTTCAGATGGATTAGATGGACGAATGCAACCACATCGAACAAGCTGATGAATGGCTTGTACATACACCCTCCGTCCGGAATCAATCGTGGAAGCATCATGATTACCTCAGCTATTGCTGGCACTACTGGAACAGGTCGAATACTCATTCAGTCAACATATGTAGATAATTTGGAGGACGTTTATAAGAACCCAAACACGTTTGTCTGGTCAACGATTGAAGCATGTGGGTTTTCTCTCAATCCATCTTGTCATTGCGTGTGGGGTTTTGATAAGTCTGATCCCACGCGACCAAACCTTGTACGTTTTGGACTTGAACGGCCTGGAGGGTGGGGTACCTTTACGTTTCCTGCAAATACGTGGAAAGTGACGGCAACGTTATTGAACGGGTCTGCGTAAAAAATGTTTTAGAGAAAAATATAAAACGCGCACACTGCTTTGACTCCCCCCTTTCTTTTGTTGGACCCCATTCATCTCGATCTCTTTTGAACCATGACCGAATATTTGAGTCTACTGGCTGATTTAGGGATCCATATCGAACAGGATGCCTGGAATAGCGCCCATGGACTTCCGGTGAAGGATGCGGAACCAACCCTACTACCGTCCCAACCTGTCTACTACGACAAGGACAATCACCTTCCCGTGTTTACGACGTCACAGCTGGAATGGTGTCCGCCAGAAGTGTTTGGATACGAGGAATACGAGGTGGTGGAAGATCGTGAGACAGCACACCCCATTGCTTTGGAATACGCTGATGAACAAGAGTGGAAAATCAACCATCGTCGGATCCATCGATACGATCGGATCTACCGGATCCGTCGGGCCCTACACCTCATGCTGGGCCAAGCGGACATTCAGATCCCTTCAGAAGTCCTGAGCGGGCTCCGGTCTTTCATTTCCGATACTCAGCTGATGTCCCGCAACATTTATGAAGTCGTGAGAAAATGGATGAAGGTCAACAAACAAGGGCGATTGTATGGCGCCATCCCATTGTTGATTCAACGTTTGGGTGGGCCCAGGTGGCAAGTACCGTACGAACAATACAAGAAAATCATGGAAGATGCCATTCAGCTCCATCGGACCTTTGAGTACCTGAAACGCTTGGACGCTATTGAAAGACAACGCTTTCCCAAGGTGCATTACGTAGTGCTCAGTCTCATGGATCGGCATCACGTCACGCCACCTTACAAGATCCCCTGGGCCCGCACAAGCATAAAAAGGCGGCAGCTACGCACCCTCCTCGTCGATATGGATCACCGCAACCCAGTAGCACAATGGACGAAGCATGTGCCCCCGACGACGGCTCTATGACGCCGAAAACACCTGTGGAGGAAGATGAGATGGAGGTAGAAGACCAGAGTGTACGTCTATGGGATCGCTTAGAGAAGTTTATAGGGCGTCATTTGGAGTTGGTGCATCAACCTGATGCTGGTTGTTTATTAGACACAAACGACTTTCGATGGATCTCAAGACTCCACGAACTTCCAGGGCGAAGTATCTTCCTCTTCCAGTGCGAAAACACATCTACACGACGCATCAGACGTTTCTGGCACCGCGCCGCATTCTCAAAAGGTGTCAGTGTCCGATGGATCACCCGTCACAGGCCTTTTTGCGTCCGGTTTGGACAAGCAGAAGAACCAAGATTCCAAGCGTTCACTACCTGTCCCCACTGCCCCATTCGGATCTTCGAACGCAAAACTGTTTGGCTGATCGAACCGCCATGGCTTGGTGTACAAACACACTTTGGGCATATACGACATTGTGACGCTGTGTATCCTTGATACTCTCCTTTTATATAAAAAGGGGCTCACAATATATTTATTTATTTATTTATTTATTTATTTATTTATTTTTTCAAGACACTACTTGAAATATGTCATCCATTGCTCGTACAACCAACGTCAGACGTTTTCCCATCTGCTTAACAAAGTCGGTGAATGTCACACCTGCTCTCTCCAAATCTGCCGTATGGTTACGAATCAACGGTATGAATTCGTCCATGATACACGAAATGTAGCTCAACTGGTGCCCAAAGACACGAAACAAGTCGTTGGGTATTTGTTCGCGGGACGGCGCCTCCAATTGATTGTAATCAGGCGGCAGGCGATTTGCAAACAAGCTGATGCATTGGAGCAAGTATTTGTGCACGCCGTGGCAAAAGGTGGCTGCTCGGTACAGCTGTTCATGACCTGCACAAACGTAGACCATGCCACACACCAGCTGGTAGTTTCCCATACGCACTTCGGTTGTTCGCAGCTCCAGGAGTGAGATATCAGCCATCATGGATAGGTGGCGGTAGACAATCCACGAAGGTTCGGTGACTGCCTTCAGCATCAGATGCTCGTAGTGCGATCGTGCATGGAACTCGCGTGCTTTCATGAGCTCATCATGATACTCGTGCGGTTTCCACCTATGTCGGTCTTGGATGTTGACCAATTTGCGCCAGCGTTTGATGTCGGTCGGTCCTGCGGAATACACGTCACACACGTTTTCAAGATCTGCCAAGAAGGCTTGCGCTTGTGAATACTCTTCTTGCTTCTGTTGCGGTAACTGTTGAAGCGCATCTGTGAGCTCTTCTTTGATGACTTTACCCGTGTGTGGACACAGTGTAAAATCGAATCGTAGGTTGGGAACGTCGCCAAAGTCCATATGCATGATCTAGCCAATGGAAAGAAAAGATTTTAGTGTGCACCTAAGTAATAACATCCACGCGAAGAGGAAGAGGGAGTGATGTATTAGTAACCCCAAGGCAGAGTACGATGTCAACGTCTGAACCACCTTGTATCTGTCCGACACCGACAACTTCCTCGGGATTTGACACTCAAACTATTGTGAATATTATTTTGGCTGTTCTCTTGGGACTTTCTGAAGCTCTCGGCTTAAAAGCCAAAGGAAAAACAGCAAGCGTTACCGGGTGTCTCGTTCAAGGCATCACTGCTCCTGTGGAGAAGATCAACCACGTTGTTCAAGAACGACGTGCATCGCGCGCTGCGGAATTACAGCGTCGTCAATCCGAGGCCCTCATCGATTCACCCTCCTCTTCCACCCAGTGATCTCGTGAACGACCGAGCAGCCATTGGAAAAACCGAAAAAACGTCATGACAATATCCAACGTTTCGGTGTTGGTTCCTCCACGACGGCCTGACGAGTATGGCGTGGGAAGTTGTGGAACCCATTATTTTCCCGTGGCAAATTGGGCTGAACATAAAGAACGAAAGAAAATCGACCGCGTTGTCTATCAAGACTTGCGAAGGCATCCGTGGAAGGGCGTTGCACAAGCACCTCACCCCTTTGGTGTTTTTCATTCGATCGCTTCAGGTGTGGACCACGATATGGCGACCGGTGCTCCTTTGGACCGACTACGCAATCCCGCAAGTGGAAATGGACCGGTGCTGGTTGCACGGACAGGTGAACGACCCAACGCTTTTCTAGGTCCGGGATCTACCGACTGGCAACAGGCCGTTACAATCAAACCCACACGGACAGAGTTGATGGAAGGTGTGGTTCAACCGCGCGGTCACCAGCACCTCAATCTGTTGCCACACCCGCGTTTGATCCAGCCCAGGGTTTGCAACCGATGGAAGTGGATGGAATTTATAGTTCATGGAATCAGTGGCGGCATCGGGGGCGCTTGGTAGGACCTGCCGCGGCCGACGTTGCGGACGACCGCTCGAGTTCCATGGATGGAGACGCGCGGAGTCGACGATCAAGTTTGTTGTCTGCTGGATCGTACATTGTCCGAGAATCCCCAGGTGTAGTGGAAGAGTTGACCGAAGGGATTCGTGGAATGGGACGCGGTCGGTTCATGTAATAAACTTTTAAGTGCCAATACACACCCTCTTGTTAGTATATAGTGTGTGGAGTCATATCATACCACAGTCCTTACGACCAGCGCTTGCTTCACTTTACCGCTTCTGTCAAATTGAACCATGCCGGCCAAGACAACTGCTCCTTCTCTGTACACTGCCGGGACACACCCTTCAGCCCGTCCCAAGAAGGTGGACGCTCAACCAATGAACTCTCCTGATACTGAATGGAACCATCGGATTCGGGATCCAGAAGCCCAAACGGGTCCTGACAGAAGAGCAAAAGCAAAAGATGAAGGAAAGCCGTGAAAGGAAGAAACAGGAAAAGCTCGAGGCCGAAGCCCGTGAGCAAGCCGAAAAGACCGTTTGGCCAAAGAAGAACTGGAACGTCAACTCCAGGAGCAAGCCAAGAAGGAAGCCATCCTTGCCAAGCGACGCGAAGCACGTCAGTTGAAAAAGCAGCAGCAGCAGCAGCAGCAGTCTTCGGCTTCAAGCAGCGTTCAAGGCGATGCATCGTCGACAGACACTGATGCGGCAGCCCCTGATGTCGAGAAACCCGACAAGGGCAAAGGTCCTGCGAAAAACCCACGGAAAAGAAAGACGTCGCCTGTGAACGGTACGGGTGACAACCATAAACCTCCTGGTTGGTTTGAAGAATTCATTACGTCCATTTTACGTGAACAGGAGGAACAGAAGGGCGCTCCCGTGAACAAGCGCCAGATTCAAGAGAAGGGAAAGGAACATGCTGAGGTGAAGTGGCATGATGGGTATACCCGAGAACGTGTGCGTGGAGCAGTTGACAATCATGTCTCACAGATGTACAAAATGATTTTTGGATAGAAAAAGTGATTCTGATCACTCGCTTTTATTTATTTTTTCATGTACATGTACTTTGGCAGTTTATGTACATACATCTACCAATTGGATCCGGCGTCACTTGCACCATCTGAGGATGGTGTTTCTTCCGATGACGGTGTTTCTTCTATATCGTGACCATCCGAAAAGGATTCGATGCTGTTTCCATCGTCGGCGATAGCGTCTGCTTCCATGATGTCGTGCAACTTGGTAAAGTCATCTCGCAAGTCATGCATCGTGATGTACCATCGTGAGAGTTTACTCTGTGTCAACAACATGAGATGAGCGCCATCACAAGCCATTTCAACCAAGTCGGCAAATTTTTTCCATTCGTGAATGTTGCGTGTGAACAAGTACGGTTTGTTATACCTCGTCTCTTCCACGTAAAGCATGACCATGGGATGGTAAAGACGACGAATGGGCGTTTTACCCCGTAGTTGTGCCGAGCGTTGTTGAGGATACGACATATCTTTTTCGAGAAACGCTATTTGATCCTTGATCTTTGGTCCGATCCAACCAGATTCCAGGCAATCGTAGTTCTCGTATTCTTCATCCGTTGCAACCATGATTTCCCGTGTTGTCGTAATCGCCTTGAAGTCCGAATGTGTAAAGTTGTCTCTCCATTCGACGAACCGAGTCAAGATGTCCGATTCGTGGCATTGAATATTCCATGGCGCATAGCACGCGCTACTTCTGTTCCGCATGCTGATGTATTGAAACCCGTAATTCGTCTCAGTGATCAGTCGGTCGTCCATGTCGCTGTCTCGCACAGCATCCACGAACATGGTGAGCACGTTGAGTGTTCTGAACACGCGGTTGATAATGGTAAACATGGGTGGCATTTGATCCTCGTCTGGTCGACGAATGTGTCGTGTGAAAAAGCGAACCATGGCTCCCTTGTGCGACGCTAGCAATTGTGTTGCTTCCGCAAACTCGCGTGTTGTCAAAAGATCGATGACAGCGTCATAAACAACTTGGCTGAGCAGCTCTTCGGGAAGACGGCTATACGTGTGAGGATCCAACGTTCGCTCTGAACTGATAGAGTCGTCATCCATGACTCGGTCAAATGGAACGATGCGATTGTTTTGTAGCAGAAAGGTGTTTTTGGCAGGAAATGTCACTATCAAATCCATGTCGACATCGTTAAGTGATCCGGGTCTCATCTTGTTCCCGAATATAAATAGAGGTGTGGTGCTTGAGTGTAGTCGCCAGTGCCTTCCTCTTCGGTCACTTGACTGTTCATTCCTTCTCAGCACACCGATCCTCTCACCCCCTTTTATATTTGCAGAATGCACCCCCCTGCATTGCAACGACCTTTACGTCAAGAACGCCCCTGCATCAATGGCGTGAATCTCTGGGCAATGGAACTCAGGCTCCCGATACCGCACCTCATGGGCATCAAATCGCGCCAGTATTGCTGCGAGGTGCACAAATGGCATCGACGACGCATATGGAAAATGCAAACGTTCATCTTCAACATGGAAATGTCGGCCACGCATGCGGTGCGTCCCTTGCCACGCTTTCGCTTTGTCACGTACATTGAGTTTGAAGATGAAGAGGCCCTCTATCTGATGCATGTGGTCGAACTGGCGGGCAAGGAATTCATCAACGAGTGGCCGGAAACGTACGTTCCACAAATGTACTGCACCTACTTCCCCGGAAACCTTGAGAATGTTCAGGCCTTGCTACAACGTTACATCCGTGTCAACTTTCGGCACGAAGGTCTGTTCAATCTAATGCATTCCGGTGCGATGGTCCCTGTTCGGGCGGCATGCGAGTTCAAGAGCCGAGATGGCGGAAAAAGCATCATCCGCCAAATGAGAAAGATTGTGTTGGACTTGATGGCTCTAAATTGCGTGGATCCACAGTTGCTAGACGGCTACAAGGCCCTGAGCGGTGTGGCATCACGTCTCTGTAAAGTGTAACTGTAAAATTAAAAAAACGCAAAATGAAATCGCGCACCATTTAATATAAATTGACGTTGCTGTTGTACGCTACCATCCCATCCAGGTAGAAACAGTGTGCAGCTCGTCGCATCCTCGGTCGCCTTCCCTCCTTCATTCCAAACAAAGAAGATGGTCTCTTTTGACGATTTACCTGCAGAGTTGCGACACCTTATTTTCTTGTTCCATCGACGTCTTGGCGTACGTGCTCGCTACCAAACTCACCGTGCTCGTCTTGCTCAACGTTTCCTCACACACTCACCTATCGCACCACTGGTGTCAACGATGAATCTTTTTCTGGCGCTCGATGTTCCTGAAACGTTCTCTTGCACCATCAACCATTACAAACTGTTGAGTGGTAGCATCAAAGTGTACCAGCTTCCTGGTCGGGATAGAATCAAACACGATGTCATTTGTGTGTTTGGTAAAATATCGTTGGAGAATGCCGAGCGTGAAGTGTTGCTCATGCAACTCTACCGGTTTGGACAATCCAAGACCTCTTCGATTGATACAGTTGGTCGTTATTACCCTCCAAATGTTTGGATACAGTGGTTACCTACGCATGCTGACAACATCCGGTTCATCGCAAGTGCCTTTACGCGAACGATTCAACGGATACCGCCCCGTCTCCTTTACCCCCTTGTGGTTATCGAGATATTCCCGATGGTGTTTCGATCAGGTGTTGTTCTTGGTGTTGATTACTACCCTGTTCCGCCTCGGGTCCTGAACGATGCCAAATCTGCCTTGAGCAAAGCCCAATTCCAAGCGTTGTTGATGACAGACTGTGTGAGCAACACGTTAGAATCCTTTCTCTACCAAAACTTTATGAAAACACTCGGCAACACCTGGTTTTAGTCGTGGGGTTGTGTGTTCGATTTGCCGAATCGCGTACATAGGGCGTTGTTTTATGGACTGTAGTTGTAGTCACGCGTTTCTTCCTGTGGTGCAACGCGGTTCTTTGCGGCTGAATAAATCGTCTAGTAAAAAGTGAAAAACAATATGAGCATAAATAAGAGTGAGGTGCAAAACATCCTTCAGCCATCGTTGACCGACTGCCCCACCATGACTCTGTTTGAAGCATCCCGCGCTCAACTGGCTGCTCATTTCCTCAAGCACCCTCCTATTCCAAAGCTGGAATGCCTTAGGAACTTTGACATGTACCTCGACGGGTTTGTCATCAACGCTTATCCGATCATGTCGGCAACCCTCGAGATCTATCGACTGTCCAAGCCTGGGGATATTCAGTTCGACATGATTTGTATTTTGGGGAACGTTGCGACAGACTACTACGTTGACCAGGGCCGTTCCTGTCGTCAAGTTTTGATCTTGCAGTTCTATCGATTCGGTGAATGGAAGATGGCGCCTTTTAGCGGTCTTTTGGATGGCCTTCCCAGACGTTATCCTCCCAACTTTTGGGTGGTGTGGGTCCCATGCAATGCAAGCAGGGTGGTGGAACCCGTCGACCGCTTGATAGAGATACTACCGGATGAACGCTCAACCGAAACGGACAGCTACATCTACAATTTCATCGCTGAAGACGTCGTACGCGCCATTTTTCCATCGCGCTATGCTATGATCGCTTTCGACTACTTTCCGGTTCACCCTAGGATAGTTGCAAAGGCCGAGTCGCTGTACTCTAGGGAAAACATCAAGAAGGCGCTCCGAAACGATACAGTCACCAATGTTCTTAGACTGCTGACGCTCCAGTGTCTTGTCAAGATGAATGCAGCTGCGAGATGGGCGTACACTGGCGTGGATTATAAAGTGTAGAGGTTGTCCGAAAGCCAATGCACATGTACCCTCTATGACATGTCCGAATAATAATAAGGTACCCTCTTATCGATATACACTCCACCACGCGTTCCCTCGTTGACTCATAGAAGAGGTTTATAACCCTACCCCTAACGCGTCTAAATGAGGTTCACACCGGCACAGTCATACCAATTTACTTATGTCCCAAAGTGCATTCCCATCTTCCCCCCAGAGTTTACCACAACGGAATGTGAAGTTGATGATGAGTTCCACTTTTATGGGGAAATTGATTTCCTCAGAGCCCGCTTTTGCAACATGAATTGCAACCATGACTGGAAATACAGCATGGCTAGCTTGATGTTGTTTCGAAAGAATATGACTGAAAGCGAAGGATATACGGAAACTATTGAACTGTTGTGCGATATGGGCAAAAAGGTGTCGGATGCTTTAGGAATCGAATTGTTAGATTTATCCTTGATGTATTGATTTTTATGTCGGCATTGGCTGTCCTTTTCTTACTTTGTCAATAAATTCGTTTCCTTTTGTATGCAAGGTGTCCAGTCTTTTGATACCCGTATCTGCTTTGTTACTCACGTTTTGAATCCCGGTTCGTACCTTGTCATTAAACAGTTCAGGCGTGCTTTGGACAGCACGGTTGATATCTTGGATTCTATTATTGACGGTCTCGGCATGGCGGACGGCTGTGGATGCAAATGTTCTTGCTTTATTGAAGAGACTAGGCGCATTCGAAAAAAATGTTTTGGCTCTGGAACCAAAACCTTTCAAGAAGGATGGCATGGCTGAAAGGACTTGTTCCTTTTAATAGAAGACACCGAGTTTTTTTTTCGTACCTATCAAGTAACTTTTGATTAATAATGAAGAGAAATAATCATCATCATGTCGGCTCCATACCGGGCTAATATTCTTTTCCAAATGGGAATCAACAATCAAAAACCTGTGGCGAATGTTCAAAGGAAGCAGATGGGCTTCGCTGTCGACTATGACCAGATAGATGAGTATGGACAACCAAAAGTAGTGTACAGTTGGAACCGGAATATCCATGGCAAGGACAATGCGACGAAAAAGGCAACGGCAGAACTTTACCAGCCTGGACAACTGACCAGTAAAGAGGAGCTTCGTATGTCTGAGAAGCGACACTACACCAAAGCATACAAAGACACCCTCGAATTCATCAGAGCTGAAGAAGACTACCGTGCCCAAGAACGATATCTTGACAAAGTGACACCCAGTCGAAGGAACAATACCGCGTCTGGAACAAGTTCTTCACACTTTGCCATTCCTGACCAAGGTGGTAATGTATACCATTACGATGCCGCCACTACTGCCATGACTGGCTTGCGATTTGAGGTCCCGCTTGGCACACGGGAAGTCATAGAAGAACCAAGTAACAAGATGGGAAGAAGCATCGATAGGGTGATCCTTACTAAAGAACGTGAAGTCACAGTTGATCCTGTTACCGGTTTAGGAAATCTCAATTACGCAACCGGCGTGTCTATTCCTGCCAATGTTGAATTCCAGGATATGGACATTGACTACCCTATGCCAGGAACCTTCCCAGGAAGCATTGTGCCTCGTGAACCGGCTCCTTCTTCACCTATCGAAGAAATCGTAGACACATCAAGTCCTGTACAAGCATATGCACCTAGCAGATTAGTTGCCAACGAACGTGATGACCCGGCTGAAGTCCAGCGCATCCTCGACCAAAATACATTCTATCAGAAAGTCTCTAATCAACCGGCAAGGACTCCTTTTAGAACAAGAAAAGAAGCACGATATGTTCCCTACAGTAAGAAGTCCAAGAAGGATGTCGTCTTGGATGCACCTATCGGAAGCACACCGCATGTATCGACTGGAATGGAAGCAGCTGTTGTTGAAGATGTTGGAAAACTGGTGACTGTCAAGCACACGGCTGGAGGTGCGGAGATATCATCTGCAGGGCGACCGTTTACTACCAAAGTAGACATCCTCATGCCATGGGCGGATGCTACAACTGTAAGTCAACAGCACAATGTAGGGACTGTGTCCAGTGTTGCTAACGATGGTCCATATACCACTTCATCCATTGAATCTTCAGCTGGACGTCGTGGAAGTGATGTGAAACTCGTCAAAGGTACGAAACGACCTGCTATGAGACAACCAGATGAAAGACAGGTCAAGAAGCGAGCAAGAATTGGATCAGCACCGTCTTCATTGCCAAATATGGATATTCAAGAGTTCCGCGCTGAGGACCCAAAGGAACTCGACCGTCGTATAAAAATGAGAACCTGGGGAAGACAGGTGAAGGCGGTGATGGAGAATGTAGCCCCAATCAGAGCACCAGCCCTGGATGTAGACAATATTGCCATCCAACGTGGGTCCGCTATTCGTCCTCTTGCAAAACTTGGTAAGGGAGGTGCCGATCAACCGGATGTTGCTCTCGTAACATCCGCTGGTGCTTATCGTGGTACTGCTGAACCTACCGTGACGATTAGAAAGAAGAAGCGGAAGGATGTCGTAGATGAGCGACCTGCTAAGCGTGTGAAGAGATCCTAGATTTCCTTTGATTGTGTGAAAAAAGCTTGACCATATAGTAATAAATAACGTGGTGCGACTGGTTCTCGAAATGTCCGGTCTTAATTCACGGACCGCAACTGGCTTGCGATTATTGACCAACACTAATATCTTCAGTGGCTTCGTATCCGGCGATGGTTTACAAGCCATTGGGAAAGATGTCGAATTGAAAGACTTTCACAAAGCCCATATTGAAGAAATAAGCAATAAAAATGGTCCGATGCTGATTAATGACATAGAAACCTCTGAACCTTTGTCTTCAACGATCGAAGACGGCGTAGCATCCGTGTCCCTAAAGTACAACGAGGAGGACTTTCAGGTTGATAATCAATCCGGTATCGCCTTGCGTCGATCTGTCGCTGCGGAATTCCCTTTGACTGTTGAGAGGGAGGATACATATGATGTGATTGATTTAAAATGTGGGGCTCCATTTGGAATCTCTGAACACGGCTTGAGTTTGATGACTGATTCTTCTTTAACATTGGATGGAGAAGGAAAATTGAGTGTGGTAGACACAAGTGATTCATTTGAAATTCCACTAGAACGAGAAGAAGAGACCAATGTTGTACGACTGAATATAGAATCGCCGTTGGTTGTGAAGGAAGGGAGACTTGGTGTTGAACAAAAGGAAATGAGCAAAGGAATCGGTGCTATTTCTGTGTACTCTGCAATGGACGAGATCCTCCCAGGTGTGGGGGATTGGATCGACATTCCGGATTTGCCTGGAGACATGGAGGAGTATATCGGGAATGGAACGTTAGTAAAGTTAAATTGCAGTGATGATTTTCAGCAGACGGGTTCAAGACTAGCGATAAGAAGTAAAGGTATGAATGAGATACCTTATTATGGAGGATTGAGCGGTTTCAACAGTTCGAACCGTTTTACTTACAATGAAACCCTCAGCACATTAACGGCACCAAAATTCGAGTCCGAAGTGGTTGACTATAGCATCACCGAGCCACGGCAATTACCAACCGCCGGCTATGTGCATCAACTTTATCAATCCCAAGCCGGTTCAGCGATAGATATCTCCGAAGTCACGAATGGGAGGAAGTTGATCAGGGTCAACCACGACACGACACTGAATGTCAATGAAGCCAATCAGTTGGAAGTCAATGTTGCAAACCTTGTTGACACAACGAGTGTCAAAGCAGTGAATGGCAAACTCTCAGTGGACATTCCAGAATATACCGCAGGTGATGGTATCTCCATTGTCGATAAGGTGGTGAGTTCTACACTCACATATGGAGGGAGTCTGAGACGAGAAGGCGATCAAGTCATTGGAAAAACAGTGATCTCGGGTTCTTCGAATGTTACTGTTGTTCAAACGAATCCTTTCAGTTATGAAGTGTCCGTGTTGAATCCACAGAGTCAAATTGACAATCTGGATGACAAAGTGACGGATCTTAACGAAAAGACTGACCAGAACAAGACAGAAACTGATAATGAGATCGACAGTTTGAAGAATGAGGATATACGACTCGATAACAAAATTGATGCAGTGGAATCTCGAGTCCAGCAGCAAGAATTGAAGAGCGACCTTCTCTCGAACGATATTACCACAAACAGAGGGAGCATCAACAATCTGGACATTGCTAAGAACCAGATTCAAAGCGACTTGATTTCGCTCGGGGCTGAAGTGACTGAGTTAACTGGTGTTGTGGATACGGTGAACACGGTTGCAACTGGAGTTCAAGTAGCCCAAGCGCTGATGAAGGGAGATGTTACAAGTCTCCAAGGTATTGTCACTGGAATAGCAGGAGAGGTGACGGGATTATCATCAACAGTCGCGGCTATCCAAGCCATGCCGGTGGTGAGAGGAGTTATCGGTATCGGTGTAATCGCGGCTCAAGATCCCGTTACTGGAATTGTGACGATTACCAACACCAGTGCTCCATTGATGGCGGAAAAACCACCACCTCCTGTGAACCCAACCGACAAGGGAGGTGGTGGCGGGACTTTGAAGGACACATATAAAAATGAGGAAGGTGGGGGCGGTGGGGGCGGTGGTGGAGGCGGCGGAGGGGAGGAGGAGGGGGTTTGAACGGGGGTGGATCCGTTGGAGAATCCTCATCAGGATCGGCTAAACCTGATGAAACACCTATCTTACCACCTATCAACCCTGTAGATCTTCAAAATACGGGTCGGATTGGAGGCACAGATGGGAATGACTTGCTTCCATGTCTGAATGGACTGCCTCCAATTTTCAAAGGACGTGATGATAAGGGAGAAAACACTTGGTTTGTTGACTCATGGGGGCGAAGATGGAGTGAGGAACTGCAATTGGAAATTATTGAAGATGGAATAGAAAGATCGGTGATTGAATACGATGAACGTGGTGTGCCTGTTACTGAAAAAGGACACATTGATATTATCTTGCGCGGTTCAGATGATGATCGTATCTCAACAGCGATACTGACTCATGACAGGCACCTTCAGAGCGGATACATTCAACAAGGGGGAATTCTCTTTGAGCATCCAACTGCCGTGCCCAATATAGCCATGGTCTATCAGGCTTATGAGAAGTACATTCTTCCCTACGTGGAATCGTGTAATTACATCAATGTCGGACAAGGACTTGTCAAAACGGGCAATACGTTGTCCTTAAATGATGATCTTGCGACATTTGCAAAGACAAGCAGCATCAAAGCATTGGGATTCAAAGATACCTTGTCCTATTCAGAGTTAACAGGACGACCCACACTTGGGACATTGGCAGCCAAGAACAGCATTGCGTGGACAGAGGTGACCTCTCGTCCTACTTTAGAGTCTTTATCGACAAAGAATACACTGGATTGGAATGGAACAGATATCATTAACAAACCCACTGATCTCTCAACTAAAACATATGTTGATTCCTTGTCGTATCTCACGGTTGGAACAGGGTTGGTCAAAACAGGGAGCACAATATCTCTGGGTTCAGATCTCGGCGCTTTTGAAGTCAAAACCAACTTGAAGGCTTTAGCATACAAGGACTCTTTGAGTTGGACTGAGATTACTTCGAAACCAACGCTGGGAACGCTTTCAACGAAGAATAGTGTTGCGTGGACTGAAATAACATCTAGACCAACCTTGGGTACTTTATCGACACTAAACTCTATTGACTATAATTCGAGTTATATCACTAACAAACCGGACTTGTCAATCTATGAAACTAAAACATCGCTTAAAGGATTAGCGTACAAGGACAAGGTTGATTATACAACCGATCTAGTCAATGCACCATCATCGGTAACATATGGCAGTGGATTGCTATTCAGCAATAACACTTTGTCCTTGAATCCTGCAGTGAGTGTTGATTCTTTGACAACAGGTGGCATTAGTGTTGGAGGGACATTTACTGCTACAGCAAATCTAAATGGGGCTTATAATCATATATTGAACAACCAATCCGCAGCGTCTGGTTCATGTACATCTCTTCACCTTAGGGCAGGCGGGGTGCAGGGGCTCTATCTGCACATTAACAGTGCTGGTCTAGGATCGTATGGAGGCGTGAATACTGCAACCATTCAAAACTATGCTGGTGCACTAAGATTGCTAACCAAGACCGAGACTGGTGGGATCATAATTGATACTTCGGGTGCTGTGAGTATTCCGACAAACCTATCTGTAGGCGCATTGAATCTTGGCACGCTAGCCGTCAGCGGTGGTATCTCTGTTTCCGGTGGAAGTGGAACTGTTACAGATATTGTATCGTTCCCACCGGCGAATATGACTGCAGAGACAACTGTTATTACCGGACAAACTTATGGGAACGGTACATACACTGCTACTGCAAGTTCTGTATATAATAACTCGACATATTATACTCCATGGCGAGCGTTTGAAACAGGTCCTTGGTACCCATTGGTTAACTCATATAGTGGGACCGCTCCGTATAGTTATGTAAGAGGAATAACAACCCTTGTCGACTCTGAATCTGTGGCTGGAGAGTGGATCCAACTCCAAATGCCCGTTTCTATCATATTATCGTCGTTCGACATTACAAGTTCGACCACATCCAGATTCATAAAAGATTTCGATCTTGTTGGATCAGACGACAATGGTACTACATTTACGAGTATCCTGTCATCAACAATGAATTGGGGGACCGGATCGACACAAACGCTCAATATCCCAGTTCCAAAGTCCGCCAAATCATTTAACACATATCGGCTGATTGTAAAGTCTATGGCAGGGGGTTCTACGTTCTGTACTGTGAATAAATTGGTTTTCAATGGTTTGCCTGTGTTGGACATCAAGGGGACTATTTCTACAAATCGCATTATAACCAAGGATTTCGTATGCGATGGCGATGTGCAGATGAATGGCATGACTTTGCAAGACGAAGTTGTTTCAACCATGACTTTCCCTGAGATTACTATGACGTCGGCAACTACAGGACAATACACTGCTACTTCATCGAGTGTTTATAGCGCATCTTGGACACCTTGGAAAATTTACAATCCGTATGCTTCTGATAATAACAATACTTGGTTTTCTGCTGATAACAAATATTCAACCACGACACCATTCTCGTATATTGGAAGTGTTTCCACTGTTGTGGATGGGCAGACCGTCATGGGCGAGTGGATCCAATTGGAAATGCAAACTTCGATTGCTTTAACGTCCTTTTACATTGCTGGTCCTAATTCTGCAAGCAGTCAATACTTTGATATCAAAGATTATGTTATTGCAGGAAGTAACGATAACTCAACTTGGAAACAAGTGACCGCAGGAACACTCGATTGGAATAGTGCGACAACCAATGGTTCGTTACGTGAATTGAATGTCTCGATAACTACTAATCCCCTGTCTACAAATCATACAGGTTGATTGCAAAATCGATTGTGGGTGGATCGAATGCAAAGTATGCCCAGATCTATGCATTGAAATTCAAAGGCGGACCCAAGTCGAAGGTTCTGAGTGTGGATGCATTAAAAGTTGGCGACAGTCTTTCAGTGGGTTCCTCAGGTGTTGCAACTGCATTCAACCTTTTACAGCCTATGGGAATTCCTGCCTTTGGTAATGGAAACAGCAGTTGGACAAACCCCTATTCCGACGTTTATGTGACAGATAAGATTCGTATACATCCCACTGACAATACCATTATCGTCTTTGAAGAACTGGGTATGTATATGATAACGATATGTCTCTTTGTCACATCAACCCATCTAGGTAATCTTGCAAGGTTCACCGCTTCCCTCTTTGAGAACAATCAGAATGGGAACAAGTCGAAAGTAGTTGCGTTAAAGGTCCGTTTGTGGGTTCGGGTCAAGGAGGGGCTCCAAGTACATGTTCCTTTCATCTCATGTACGCCACCACATCACAATCAAAACAAGCCAGAATCAACATAGCGAATGGCGGTGCTGAGACTGCATCCTTTTCCGCTGGACAATCAACGCTTTTACCGAATTGGTCTCCGAGAATGCTTTCATATTCTAGAATCATGATACATAAAGTGGCATAACCCATTCACCGCGCATATATGAAAAGAATCTTTACCACTCTGAAGTTGATAACATTGAAGTGGAAGAAATCATTTTGTTTTACGTGGTTTCCTTTTATGATACATTCCTAAGGACCATGCCCAATCATCAGGTTCGGCGTCACAGGAGAGTGTGAGAATATGACCTTCTCTTCTGTTCAAGTCCGCAATATTCATGGTGTTATGTAAAAACTCCTCTCCCATACCATTCACATGAATATCGTTTTCGTACACAATTAAGACACGTCGCTTTCGAAAATGTTTTTGACTAATGAATGAATGTCGGATGATGCTTTCATGGTATCCACTATGATGGAAAATTTCCCATTGGTGATGCTCTCCCACACTGTAGTGAAGCTCCGTGTCCGTCCCGGATGGGTTTAAACGGATGCGTTCAGACATAAAGTGCCTGACTGAAAACTTGAGTTTTGCTTCTACAGCCTGTCGTCGTTTCTTAAAGTCTGCATGATGCATGAGACAACGTCTTTCATCCAAGATCATGTGAAGGAGTTCCAGTGGAAACATCTTTTACATGAGATCGGTGAAAAAATCAGAGATAAGAAAAACTTGGACGCACCAAGGTACATCTATGATTTAGAGTTGGTGCGTGAGGAGACGACGATGGAAGTATCGGCGCCACCACCGATGTACGGAGAGTAAGAGAATTGAGAATTTACGCAAAAATGTGACTAGGGATTTGTAGTCAAAAAAGCTTCTCCCGGAAGGAAAAAAGTTGAGTATCTTGAGAGGGTCGAAAATGGCATTTTTAGTTGTATATATAGGTCCCTGTTGTTTTTAACAAATTTCATTGGTCATCCTTATAATCTTTCTAAACTTGAAACTCAAACTACTCAAACTACTCAAAGGTTGAAAGACGCTTACGAAAACGTTTTTTAGGAAATTTTTTGAGTATCTAGTGAAATACTCAGAATACCTCAGGGTTTCAATGGACGGTAGGTAGGTTAGCATAAGGAGTACCGGTGGTTTCCTTTGGGGAAGGGCGCGGCGTCACACAAACGGACCTGATTGGCAACCCTTGGCAGCCCTTGTCACCCCTTGGCAACCGAGGATGTCAAGGATGATTGGCAGGACCGATTGACAACGATGAAGATGCGATGATGATGCAAAGCGGGTACTTGTACGAGAAACCGTGAAGGACGCTGACGTTTCAAGGAGGATGAGTTTTGATCGAACAAAGTAGGATGATGTTTGGTTGCAATGCGGCGCCTCCTCTCGCTATGCCGGGTTTGCGGAAGCGGAAGTCTTGGCGGATTACGTAATGGTCGCTATGTCGGTTCCGCTATACCAAGACAACGGGCGCTCTCTAAAATAGTTGAATTCCATTATGGCGGCTCCTCTCGCTATACCAGGATCATAACAGCTATTTTTAGGAGCGGAGAGCCACTTACTGCCGCTATGCCCGGTTCCTTCCGCTATACCAGGATCTTACTGTCACAGTGCACTCCCGGTATATCAATATTGATATACCGGGAGTGCACTGTGACAACCGAGGTTTTCGTGGAAAGACTTGCAGCGGCGTGTACCGGAACTAGCGGAAATCGACCATACAACGTTGCAGGCGTACGGTAGACACCACAAGGCGTAGGCTGGGATGTCTCCACCCCCTGTCAACTCCTTGATAGGCTATCACCGGCGCAAGGCGGCGCATAAGTTGCTTAAGTGCTGTAGGTAAGGGGGATCAAAAACCGATGCTGCTTTTAAATGCTGTTTGTAGTTTGCCATCAATCGATCAACCGGAGCCTTTTTGGGGTATTAATAAAAGGAAAAGGGAAAGAGCCACCCTATATTAAGTGAGGCGTGAGGAGCCACCCTGTCAGATGATGCATGTATCGATAATTTACAATGCTCTTCATTCAAATATATAAAGGATTGACCCTTATTGTATCCCCTCGCCCATTCACCCCTGAATATCTGGTACAACATTTGTTCATACATTTTGTCTCAATGTCTCACACTTCTACGAGAGCTCGTTACATGGCTATGCCGCCATACGACGACAACATGTCGCCAGGGGCTGTCAACTCACAACAAACTGCTAAGCGTACAAGTGCAAAGAGGGCTACGCCGCCATACGACGACAACATGTCGCCAGGGGCTGTCAACTCACAACAAAACGCTAAGCGTACAAGTGCAAAGAGAACTGCTAGTAATGTGGCCAGAAGTGCAAAGCGCACAAAGCTGGCTTCTATCTCACAACTATTTGACTGGGAAAAATATCAGTCGGCTTTTGAACAGTACATTGCAGAGCATCCGAAAGAGCACTTCTCTACAGTTCTAAAGCGATTCAATGAGGACTTTAAAAATTATATCGTTCTCACGGATATTCCCGAAACTGCCACAGACGGCCAAGATAAGGAAGCAGTCAGAGCTAAACGCCTTGCACGTATGCTTCTCAGGGGCAAAAAGCACATCAAACCCACAGCAACTTTGACTTTTGAAACGGATGTAAAGACTTTACAACTTATGGTTGACAAGGAGGGGCTTGGCTTGTCAAAATGTATTGAGATCGAACAAAAGGGGCTAAATGCCATCAAACACTATCAGGGTTCTGCGCTAGATGTACAACGATATCTTCTTCATACCTGGTTTCATACTGCAAACACGCTCCCATCTAAGGGAGGCAGCCCACGTATTAATCGCAAAGAGGTCATGGACATTTTTGGCATCACGACTAAGGCGAAGGCTGATCACTTTATAAGGAAATTAAAGAATCTCAAGTGTTTAGTGGACATGATAGGGGACGACGGCAAGAACATTCTTTACTTGACCGATCTCACCGGTGATGGCAGTGCAAGTTTTCTGCGTTACCTGACTAAAGATGACATTCGTGATGGACTCGAGTTACTAAGACAGTATGAGAAAGAGGGTATTCCAGCAGAAGGGAAGTCTGACAAGTACATCTGGAAACCGAATAGGGGAGCTCTCTTCCGTAACATGGCTGTGGATGACTATGAAAAGAATTATGATGATGATGATGATGATGATGATGATGATGATATTCCATCGACTCCAGTCAATGTAGTGAATGACGTAGAGAAACCCGATGATGAGGGAGATTCCGAAGCCAGTATCGCTGCTGAATTAGCGGGATACAGTGATCATGAACACGCGAAGCAAGTACAGGTTCCATCCACCCCAGTCAATGTAGTGAATGAGGTAGAGAAACCTGACGATGAGGGAGGTTTAGATACTTCATTTCAGGATGATGACTACGTGCAGCAGCAGCAGGATATTTCAGCATTGGATTTGGATTTGTAAATGTACAATGATTTTGAAAATTACCTTTTGTTTTGTACTACGCATTTTTTCTCTTCAGGCAATCTTAAAAACATCTTCATTGTTAGGTGCACGTAGATCCACATAGAGAAATTTGTATGGTTGCGATGTTGCCTCCTCTGCCATGGAGACAAATTCCTTTTCAGTTAGATCACACCGTAACTCTGGTGCAATCTTTTCGTATTGTTTGCTGTTCAGTCTATACAATATGTAGTGGGTAGCGTTCACTCGTTGTAAAGGTGTACACTGCAAGGTATCATGAAATGAGCACATTAGCGAGATACCGAAATGCCGCCCTCGTGAATAGAGGAGACCAAGCATTTCCTTGATACCACTAGATATCTCCTCAATTGAACTCTTTTTCACGTCTTTACCACTTTGCTTGGCTAGGAGGCCGTAATCATCTATCACGATCAAGAGATGATTGGTTTTCTTGTCGGCGATATAAAGACCTTTTTGTCTCTCGAATAGATCATAGAGGACTTTGTTCGAAATGGTTGGACTGATGTAGATGTTGTCCTTGCGTTTGAGGGATGTCCAGATAGGATCAGATATGCTTGGGGTGAAAATGGCCACTGCAGAATATGAAGAGGCTAACTTTTCAATGAGATTCACTTGACATGTTGTCTTGCCGCCTCTAGACGAACCGATACTCGACATTACGAAGAATTTCTTGGGATACCCATCTGGAGTAATATCCTTGATCTTGATGTCGTGCTCCTTGGGTATTTTGACCTTCTTGATCTCCTTGAAATATTTTCCTTTAACATGTAAAGCATAGGAAAAATGTTAAGAGAGTACATCCTTAATACGGCGGTTCTAGGCACGGATAATGCCGTTTTCCAGATATCGCCTCCACAGACCATGTATGCATTTCGTATCGTAAGTGTATCGTTCCTTCAAAATTGGGACAGTACAAATGATACTAACAACCAAATTGCATTTGCGGAGCAAGGTGATGCAGCGCCGAGGATTGCAAAGATCGTTCCAGGCTCATACACTGTTGTCTCCATCACAGATGCGATTAAGACCGCGATGGAGAAGGCAGGAACGCAATCGTATGCCGCTTCGTATGATGATGTGTCAAAACGGTTGAGGATCTACACGACCGGCAGCAAAGACTTTAAGATACTCGAGTCGACCAGGGGAACAACATCATATCTCCAGATAGGCTCAAGTAAAGAGTCAGAAACCGGTTATGGGAAAACATTTACCATGCCACTCCCTATCAATCTCAGCGCTAGCCAACCGTTGTTGTTGACGAGCAGAACACTCTACGCTGGGGGAAGGCTGCAGTACATTGCTGGCATCAACTCGGGGATCAACGTTCTTGCCTGCATTACGCCCGATAACTTCTCTGATGTCGTGACATGGACAAACCCAAGTGACCGGTTCTTCGAGACCGGCGAGCAAAGTTTGTCATCCATTGATCTACAATTGGTCGACAGCGCAACGCTGAATCGAATCGTCACAAACGCACCTATCGTAGTGATCCTCGACGTCTTGGATGATCCGGCGGATCCACTTAATTTGTGATTTCATGGAAAGACAATTTTTCAGCTTTAAACATTTTCACTTGATAGCCGCCTTGCGGCGCCTAGCGCGCTAAAGCGCTATATCAATGTAGAGAAATTTAAATGATATCCACGGTCGCGCCGATTAGGAGTGTCCTGTGTGGGAAGACACTGGTAATCAATGCGGTAGTAGTTGGCAGTGGAGCAGAGAACTCGCATACGAATCGAAGGTTGCCATCAGTACCGATGAGGTTCAACGCAGATGCCACATCTTCGTCACTCGATTGGAATGAGTATCTCAGGGTAAACTTCTTTGTCATGTAATTGTCTAGGTCTACATCTTCGGCTGCATAAGAGGCATTGTCGTTGACACTCAATGCACCCGAAATCATAGCATCCTCGATCTTAAAATCCTCGGTTAAAGGCAACCTCCATCCACCTAACTGATATCTCCAAGATTTCAGGTTTGCAGTGTCATATATGAGAGATTTGTCTCCAGTGTTTGCCTGATACTTACTGTCGTCTCTGAAGCGGTGAGTTAAGCCTACCACGCGAGAATTGGCCAGAGGAATGATAAATTGGTTGATCGTTGCGCCATTTCCATTATTGAATGTTTGAGTTGTCGCTACATAGTCGTATTCCAAGTAATGCCCTTTCCGAATGCCTTCCCAAGCACTTGCTAGGAAATCGGCATGGGGAGTAACGAGTTGCGCTACATACCGAATATCAGAAACAGTAAAGTAAGCACCGTTTGTAGCATTAGTTGCGGCCATATGAGGACTGTTCAGAGTGAAGGACAACTCGATCGCCTGACCGGGAAGTAAACAGAGAGGCATCGGATTGCCGTTTGTTGGCTGCATGACACCAAATTCGACGTGATGCCGGAAAGTAAACGATCCGTTGGTATGGAAGATGTCATCCCTACCTACTCCTTCTAGATGAGAAAGGTACTTGCGTCTTGCAGCGGATTCAAAAGCATATTGTTGGGAAACATGTTCTCCATAGTTGTCTATTGATTCGGCTATTTTTCCAGATACTCGCACCGTCGCACCTAAAAAGTGCATCATCGCGCCGGCATCAGCATTGTCTACCGTTGAGTTCACGGAACCATCTGCGTAATACCAGGTTATTTTCCCGGACAAGTAGGATCTCTGAGGTCTGAGGAATGACGAAGGGGAATCGACGACAATCTTGATAACATCGCCCGTAGTCTTGGAGGAAAAGGTTTCCTTCATGGGTCGGTAGACGACAATGTTTTCATTCATTGCATCGGAATGAGTGCTAAACTGCTTCGATGCATAGATCCAATTGCTTGGAACGGTGGGATGGGCACTTCGACTTACTTGATGGGCAATACTCATTTTTATACTTTCAAGTTCTTAAGCTTCTACATAGAAAAAAGATTTCATTGTCCCTACCGGGAATGTCGTCTTCCGAAAATGATACTATACGGGTTATCATCGTCAAATACAGCAAAGACATGTCCAGGTCTTGGCTCCTCTTCTTCAATCCGTCCTACAAGTTTGCTAGGCTGTGGTACTTCAACTTGAACGGCTGGGGTCACAGATTTCTTTGGCTTCTTAGGCTCCTTCTTCTCTTTATCCTTATTGGATTCATTTGCAAGTTTCTTTGCCTCATGTTCCTTTTTTAATTGATCTTTGTGTTTTTGAAGTAATTCCTTGGCTTCTTGAATCCGTTTTTGCTCATCTTGTTCTTTTTGTGTCTTAGCAAGATCTCTTAAGCGCTGACCACGAGCAGCCTGTGCTTTCTGTAGAGCAGCCTTCTGTTTTTCTGTCATAGGACGTTTCTTCTTTTCTTCTTTAGGGGCACCGATTGAACTCGACGCGTCTGGCGCACCAGTGGGCGCTTCTGCAGAAACCTCTTGTACTGGAGCAGTTACTGTATCATCCATTGGCTTGTTTTCAATCACTTCACTCATCTTTTAGCTTATTGAAAATAAAAAAATCTCATAGCCTACCGTCTAATTCGCAATGTACGAAGCAACTCTTCTAATGATCCATTTATTCGAGGAGCAAATGGCTTAACCTTTTGTGCTTTTCTGGTAGGATGAGCAATAACTCTCCTCCATGGATCGTTTCTTATTTCTGTAGCCGTCAGGCCAACTTTGTTCGCTTTCTTTTTCTTTGCCATCTTCCTATCCTTTAAGTGCGATTATTTTTTCTTACCTTTAGGATCGCCTGGTGAGTACCTTTCCGGTGCCTTTTTTGCCCTTGTTGAACGTCTAGGTTGAACTGGAGATGCTGGCGGTGCTACTGATGACCCTGCAACGGCCGTTGAAGGGTCGTATCTGTCAGGTGCCTTACCTTTGTTAGCCCGATTTGACCGCCGTAGAGCAACTGGAGCGGTCGGCGCAGGGCTATGTGTAATTGGTGCTGGGACGGTTGCTGTAGGTACGCTCGGGCTGTACCTTTCAGGTGGTCTGGTTGAACGGGTAGAACGTCTTACTTCACGCTCCGCTACAATAGGCGTTGTGATGATACCGTTGCTTGCCATCGGAGGTACAATCGGAGTTCCACCGGATGTCTCAACTGACGCCGATTGAACAGGCTGAGTTAGAGATATCGGCGTGCTAGTATACGGGCGTGTCCTTGTTGTTTCTAACTCGGTCGAGGCTCTACGCTTTCTTTCATTAGTAGCCGGTGCAATTGGCGTTCGCTCATTGAACATGCTTTGCGTAGTTGTCACCGTCCCACTTGAACGAGATGAAGCAACAGATGTCATGGGCGGTATGTATGACGGTGGTGGAGTGGCCGAATGGCTGTAGCCAGGCAACGTGCTTGAAGGAACCTGTGAGGGGCTACCTAATGCGGTTGTAATGATTGGTGCAGGTCTGTTATGTCTCCAACCTACAGTCGTTTCTGTAGGGGCTTGTGGGAGATATGCAGTCGGGCTCGGGTACATACCTGAGCGTTGTCTAGGCGGGGGTGAAACCTGCATTGGTTCAGGTGGTGTACTCGGGACATGAGGCCTCGGTGCCGTGACGAAGCGATTTTCCGCGGGAGAGGTCGAGCGTTCAACGGAGGATCGTTGATTCGTCTGAGTGGTAAAGTCTCGAACAATAGTGTCTCGTCTCATTTCAACAGGAGGCTCGGTTTGTGTAGAGAAGTTGATGCGCTCCATTTCGCCAACCACTCCATGGGATTCGCCTACCTGAGTACCAACGCTTGTTAGGTTCAAACTGGGTGTCTGGGTATTAATAGTAAGTCCACGACGCGGATTTGCCTGAGATGTAGTAGGCAGATGAGTGTCGTCTGCACGATGGGCAACCCGTTGTGTAGTGTCTCCGATCAATTGATTTTGCTGTTGCCTGATGTAGCCGGGCTGATGAAAAACTGTATAGGATCCATCATCATTCTCTCGGTAAGAGATTGATTTGGGCATGGCGACCTCACGACCTCTTCTAGGAAAGAGGTTGTCTGCATCAAGTTCATCAAAGTAGGCTTGATTTGCCTTTTCCTTTTCAATCGCCAGGAAGCCTTCTACAGCCTCCTTGGCAACTTTGGTTTGTTGTTCCTGCTTTTTAAACTTTGGATTAGCATTGTAGGTGAGATCGGATGTAATGGGACAAAGTTTGTTATGAGGAGGAATGTAAAACGGGGTTCGAAACTCTCTGTTTACGGCGAATCCAGGTAGGTCTCTAATGAATCCGTATTGTCGCGCTTGGATGTTAGGTACACCAGCCCTTCGGTCTCCGAAGGCAGAGACTGTTGGCAGAGTGAGGTTCTCATCATATATTGCTGCCATGATGATTAAATATTCTTGCTTTAGATCAAGATATTAAATATGGCAGGATTCTTTGGAAAAGCGAAAGCGCGTGTTAGCAATTTCTTTCAAAAGATGCCCTCGAACATCACAAAGGGCAGGAGTATGTTTAATACTGCTCGAGGTGTTGCTGGAAAGGCGAATCGCTTCATACAGCATACGAATGAAGGAGTCCAGCAGAATGATCTATTTGGTAGAAAGGTCAAGGATGTAGGGCAGAAAGCAGCAGACCTTTCAGGCCTAGGCTTGAAGAAGATAGATGATGTGCATAAAGGCGGAGATCGCTTTTTAGAACATATGGCTCGATACGGTGCTGACGCCGGCAATTAAAAAAGTCGGTAGTATCTAATAGAGGTGTAGAATGGAGTCAATGGACACCGAAGAACGTGCACCTAAGGAATACTTCACACCACTCACTGACGAAGACGAGTCGCGTTTGAAAAGCCTCTCCTATAATGACAAGGCATTTGTTGGCCGTGATAGATTGTACCATTTGTTCAAAAGTCGTTATCCACGAAGTGATGCCAGCCGAAGGGCTGTGATGGAATTTTTAACTCGCCAAGAAGTCTGGCAGAAAATGAGCCGTCCAATAACGAGTCGAGGTGGAATTCGTCCTATTTTGAGTTCACGGCCGGGTTCCTTACAACTCGATAGTATTAACATGAGTGCTGTGTCATTCGGCGGCTATCGATACATTATGAACTGCATTGATATCCTGACAAAAAGAGTATATTCGAAAGCACTTCGAAGCCTCACTGCAAGCAATGTACGGGACTTCTTAGAGGAGATAAGGCAGAGTGGTGCTCCGATCACAAGCGTCCAAGCAGACCGTGGCAGCGAAAACCTCGGTGAGGTTCTTGAATGGAGTCAGATTCATAATATTCCAGTGCGCTATAGTAAACCAAATAGACCAGAAACAAACGGCCAGGTGGAGAGAGTCAATGGCACTATCAAACGCATGCTCTACGGAAGCATGAAGACAGGAGACCGTGATTGGCCAGCAGCCCTACCGAAAATCATCGATGTGATCAATTCTTCCGTGTCATTTGGTGCAGGCAAAAAACTCCTTACTCCATCAGAAATAGAACAGAACGTGGAGACAGCGTTCCAGGCACAAAAAGCCCACAAGATGAAAGGTCGAGGTTCAAAACTGTTACCAAGATTCAAGGTCGGTGACTCTGTTCGTCTTTTGTACAAGGAAAACACAGATATTCGTAGGAGAGCCCGGGGCTACTTTGGTGATCAAGTGTACACAATCGAGGAAATAGTACCTAGTACCCACCCCGGGTACATGGATAGTTACAGGTTAGTAGGAGAAGAAGGTCTTTTCGCGGCCTATCGCCTGCGACAGGTTCCTGAGGGGACAATGAGTGGAACCACTGCTACTAATGAAGCGGAGACAGAAAGCGAAGATGATCTTTCAGAAGATGAGTTCGTTGTTGAGTCTATTTTGGATAAACGCGTACGGCGACTTCGTCGTGGTCAACCGTCAGTCACCGAGTACCTCGTCTTATGGCGTGGGTTTCCTAGATCTGAAGTGACATGGGAACCTGTCTCTAATTTTGAGAGTGCACGTGAGGCGATCTACGACTATGAAAACACACATTAATTTGACCGCATTTAAACGTACAGTTTTGTACAGCTAATATTAAGTAGTACCATGACTGATACGGATCTTGTAGAAACCTCGCCAGGCCATTTTTATGTTCCTCCAACTAGAATCAAGTTGTGCAAAGGTAGAAAGGCAGCAGACGACATTCGTTCTCCTTGCCCGGATGAAGCATACATAACTGTTCGTCGGGGATACCATAGGTGCTTGAATTGCTACTTGAAAAATCAGCAGCCAGTTGAGAAATTTGACATCCTAAAGGACGATGTTGACAGTGACAGCAACTAGTTTTGCAAACGCACTTCTTGAAATATCAAGGTTATTTTTCCAAATCTTAAGTAAGAAACCTCCTTCATGTATTTTACAGACATTATTGCAGTGTTGCGGATTGCGATCGTTACTGTTGGATTCGGTGCTGTCCAACTCATCGAGTGGTCAAGCGCTAGAGAACAAAGTTTGTATCGCAGAGCACAGTACTGTGCTACTCGCGATATGCTATATGATGTTGAACATGTGATTAATGACACACTTGAAGATCTAGTTGATGATGTGAGGTATGAACTTAACAAGAAGAGAGATGTAGAGACAGATGCAGAGGACGCAGAGAATGAATGGAATGAAACTAAATAGATGTAGCGAACAAGCCGAACTTCCTTGAGTGACACCCACAGCTTTTAGTCGAGCGCAAAATGCTGTTATATAAAATTCTCTCCATACCTAAGTAAACGCACGTCATGTCAGGCCTGAACTCTAAAACATTCAACGGTCTACGCGTTCTTGATAATACAAAGTTGCTCTCGCCATTCGTGAGAGGTGAGTTGAAAGGCAGTGGAGAGGCTAACATTGAAGGATTCGATTCAGCCGCTTTTAACCATGTCTCTAATCAACATGGTGAACTATTAGTTAATAGTATTACCGCGAAGGCGCCCCTTGAAAACAGGCTCGAAGACGGCGAAGCAAATGTTTCACTCTTGATCGACGAGGAGACGATGGAACTGAAGAATGGCGCGCTTGCCTCCAAACAGCGTCCTCTCTTGGCAGAATACCCCTTGAGCGTCCAAGAGGGAAGGCAACAGGGGGAGAATGTGGTCGAACTAAAAATTGATTCTCCACCACTTTCGGTAAATGAGCACGGCTTAACTCTTCTCTTGGATGAATCATCTTTACAGATAGACGGAGAAGGTAATTTATCAGTCATTCATGATTCGTTTGAACAGCCTCTTGCTAAAGACACTGACAATGTTGTTAGACTGAACATCGACTCTCCTCTTGTTGTCAAAGATGGCAAATTGGGAGTTGATCAGAAGGAAATGAGCAAAGGCATTGGTGCCATATCAGTGTACTCAGCGATGGATGAAATTCTTCCTGGGGTGGGTGATTGGATAGACATTCCCGACCTTCCTGGGGACATGGAGGGGTATATCGGTAACGCTACGCTTGTTAAACTCAACGTTTCTAATGACTTTTCTCAAATGGGCGGGCGTCTCCAAATTCGAAGTAAAGGTCTTAATGAGATACCATACTATTCGGGTTTGAGCGGATTTAACTCCTCAAATCGTTTTACCTACAATGAAACCTTATCGACTCTGACAGCACCAAGGTTCGAGGCTGAAGCCGTTGACTACAGTATCACAGAGCAGAAGCAATTACCAACTGCCGGCTATGTTCATCAACTATACCAATCGCAAGCAGGAAGCGGCATTGATATCTCCGAAGTCACGAATGGGAGGAAACTGATCAAGGTCAACCATGATGAGACCTCTCAGTTGACGAAACAAACCGCCTCGGTATTAATGTCAGCAGCCTCGTTGACGGCACTTCGGTTAAAGCCGTGAATAACAAGTTGGCAGTGGATGCTTACACTGGGGGAGATGGAATCAGTGATGTTGACAACGTGATTTCGTCCAAGTTAACGTATAGCGGTTCTTTGCGACGAGAAGGCGACCAAGTCATTGGCAAGACTGTTCTTTCTGCAAGTAGCAACGTCACGGTTGTCCAAACGAATCCTTTCAGTTATGAAGTGTCCGTGCTGAATCCTCAGAGTCAAATCGATAACCTGGAGGACAAGGTGGATGATTTGAACGAAAAAACGGATCAGAACAAAGTGGAGACGGACAACAAACTGAATGACTTGGAGACTGAGGATGTTCGATTAGATGATAGGATAGATGGAGTGGAGTCACGTGTCCAACAGCAAGAAAACAAGACCGATCTTCTCTCTAACGACATCACCACTAATCGTTCCAACATAACAGCACTTGACAACGCAAAAAACCAGATCCAGGGCGACATCATTTCATTGGCTGGAGACGTAACCGGTTTGAGCGGCGTGGTCGACACAGTGAACAGTGTGGCTACTGGCGTACAAATTGCCCAGCAAGTTATGAGCGGAAATCTTTCGTCACTGCAAGGCGTTGTCACAGGAATTGCTGGGGAGGTCACAGGCTTGTCGTCGACTGTTGCTGCTATCCAAGCGATGCCCGTTGTTTGCGGTGTGATAGGTATCGGTGTCCTTGCGGCACAGGATCCCATTACAGGCGTGGTCACAATTACTGCAAGTAGTCCTCTGATGGCACAATCCAAAGGCACTGCTCCTGTAGATCCAATTCTAAAGTCCGATGATTCTATATTAAAAGACAATGGAGGAGGAGGATCCGAGACAGGCGAAACGGCGCCTCCTGTCGATCCTCCAATATTGCCTCCAAATCCGCCTCCACCACCACCTGGGGGTGACACCTTGAGGACTACAGGACGAACAGACGGTAACAATTTTCCCTCTCTTGACCCAATTCCACCTATTTTTGGAGGTAACGATGTTCGTACGAATGAGCAGACCTGGTTCAGAGACTTTTGGGGCAAGAGATGGCAATTGCTTACAATCGAAGTTGATGGTGTCCCAAAAACAGTTCTCGAATACGATGAGAACAATTTGCCTATCGTTCCTCACGGCCATATAGATATCGTTCATCGCAAAACACAGGAGGATGACTTTTCCAGTGTTCTCTTGACACACGACCGGCACCTGCAGAGCGGCTACCAGGGAGTACGTCTTGAGTCGATGTTGCAAGTGCCTAACCTTAGCATGCTATACGAAAGTTGGGATTCATTCATGAGACCCTACGTAGAGTCATGTAACTACATCACTGTCGGACAAGGGCTTGTAAAAACGGGCAGTACACTGTCCCTGAGCGATGATCTCTCGACGTTTGCCAAAATAAGCAGCATCAAAGCACTAGGATACAAAGATACCTTGTCCTATTCGGAGTTAATGGGACTTCCCACACTTGGCTCATTGGCAGCGAAAAACAGCATTGCCTGGACAGATATCACCTCTAGACCTACTCTTGGAACCTTATCGAGCAAGAATACACTGGATTGGAATGGAACAGATATCATTAACAAGCCTACAGACCTTACAACCAAGACATACGTAGACAGCCTTTCCGACATCACTGTGGGAACAGGGTTGGTCAAAACGGGGAGCACAATATGTCTGGGGTCAGATCTCGGTGCCTTTGAAGTCAAAACCAATCTCAAGGCTCTTGCTTACAAGGACTCTTTGAGTTGGAATGACATTCTATCAAAACCGACCTTGGGTGCCCTCGCTTCAAAATCGAGTGTATCTTGGATCACTGAAGTATCAGGAAAACCGGATCTGACCATCTACGAAACAAAAACAGCACCTAAAGGATTGGCTTACAAGGACAAGGTTGACTATGCGACTGATGTAATTAATGCTCCCGCAACCGTCACTTATGGAAGCGGTCTGCTCTTCAGTGAAAACACGTTGAGTGTATGGTGGGGTTAATGCTGGAACTATACAGTGTTATGCAGGTGCATTCAGGTTGCTAACCAAGACCGAAACTGGCGGTATTGTGATTGATGATACAGGTAGCGTAGACATTTCTCAACGTCTGTCTGTTGGAACCAACAACACCAACATTGTTGCATTTCCCCCTGTAAATTTGACAAGCAATGCGACTACAGTTTCCGCCCGACCATATGGGAATGGTGTGTATACAGCCAGTGCTAGTTCAAATAGTGGATATTTACCTTATATGGCTTTTACCAATGTCAATGCTACCAACTGGGCATGGATGTCGGCAAACTCAAAATACAACACAACTGCACCATATAACTACATTGGGTCTGCTGTTACGGTAGTTGATGCAACAAGTGTAAGTGGAGAGTGGTTGCAGTTGGAAATGCCTCTTGATGTGAAATTGACCTCTTTTGACATTTCTATTCGACAATCACGTTTTATCAAAGACATTGTACTTGCCGGATCTAACGATGGAACCACGTTCACAATGCTGATGTCTTCAACAGCGACATGGGGTGCCGATGCAGAACAAACCTTATCTTTTACAGTTTCATCAAACAAGTCATTCAAAATACTTCGACTCATTGTGCAATCCGTCGACCACAATGGAGGGTTCTCAGACGTTTATAGATTGATTTTCAATGGTGTTCCTACAGCAGTGCAGATCAACGGTACGCTATCTACAAAGGAGATCCTGACCGAGAACTTGATATGTTCTGGTGATGTGCAGATTTATGGTCCCGGTTTGCAATATGACATCCCTACCACTTCCGTTTACCCAGACATTCCCATGACTGCCGCTACAACAGGACAATACACTGCTACTTCATCAAGTGTATATTCAGGAACTTGGACGGGCTGGAAGGTTTACAATCCTTACGCTCCGGACAATAACAATACTTGGTTTTCTGCTACAAGCGTTTATTCAAGCACAGCACCGTACTCGTATATTGGGAGTGTATCCACAACAGTGGATGGAACAGCCGTTCTAGGGGAGTATCTACAATTGAACATGCAAACTGCTATTGCTCTGACTTCTTTCTACATAGCAGAACCATTTTCAGGCGACTCTTATAATGTCAAAGACTTTATCATTGCAGGCAGTAGTGACGGTTCTTCATGGAAAACAGTCACCTCTGGAACACTCGATTGGAGCACCGCACCAAGCAATGGTCCCATTTGTGAATTATTTGTGAATTAAATGTCCCAGTAACTCCTCGAGTCAGTCATAAGTCATACAGATTTATTACTAGATCCATTCAAGGCGAATCGGCTGGAAAGTATGCTCAGATCTATGCCCTGAAATACACAGGTGGGGCATTGAAGAAGGTTTTGAATGTTGAAAACCTGAAAGTTAACAAAATCTTTGGTGATCTCTCAATTGACAACAGTGTCGAATTCAAAGATGATATTGCTCCTATTAGATATCCTCAGATTCAGTTAACCGGTACGAACACTCAAGGGTATATTGCTAATGCAAGTAGTAACACTTCATCATCAGCAGGATGGAAAGCATTCACCAACAGTTTAGAAACCAATGACTCGTGGTGGTCATCATCTACGTATTCAGGAGGCACGCAGAATGCTTACCAAGGCCAAGTTCAAACCACTGTAAATGGCATCAATCTCAAGGGAGAATATGTGGAACTTGAGATGCCTGAAGCCATTGCGATTAGTGCCTTTTCATTTGCTGCCCGGACACCAGAGATGCCGATGTTCCCGAAGGACTACACTATTTGCGCTTCCGATGACCGCAGCAATTGGACAGAGATCTCCTCTGGAACAATGACATATACAATCTATCAGAACTCAACTTCAGTAGATCGCTATGTGCCCATCAAGAACTACACTACGAAGAAATTCAAAGTATTTAGATTCATTGTCCGTAACATTATTTCTTCTACATATGCCCATATGGGAAAATTGACATTTTACGGATCGACTACCACACTAAAAATCATAGATGCTCCATCTGCGAAAATTAACAATGTGGCTTTGACTGCTCCAGCATATGGAATGTTCCAGTTGCATTCCAGTCAAGCATTCTCTGTGAATGGTACTGCCTATCAGTTAATAACCAAATGGACACCCTCCTTTGGTATGGAAAGTGAGACAATTACTTGTTCACCGAATTCACAAGATATCGTGTTCTCGATGCCCGGTATATACAAGATTGAATTCGATCTAGATTGTCATCAATCCCCTTCTGGTGTAGTAAATTCCTACTTTGGTTTCATGGCACCTGGTAACCCTCAGTACTATGAGGATGGTTATCATGTTAGGAAAATTAGTATGATTGCCGGTCAAAGAGTCACAGGCTCATCTATATGCCGTGTGGCTGAAGCAAATACCAAGATGATACTTCGCTTCAATTCCGGATCTTCATCTGGTGCAATTACAGGTTCATCATCAAGTCGACTGATCGTCTATCGCATTGCGCCATTATAAGGATTGTGTAGTGATTGGCTATTTTTTAAAGCTAGAAGCCCGTTCTTTGTAGGTGGTGCTTATACCCGTTTGTTTCACATGTTTCTGATCGGTACATCCTACAAACTAAAGGAAACCATCTTTCGCAATCCAAAACACTAACCATGTCTTGCATGTCGTCATCGGAGGAGAGAAGTAGGCGTCCTCTTTCCTACTTCGCCAACATGAGCATGCAAATTTTTTTTGTGGAAACGTACCCTACGTCTCAACTAGTTTTCTTCGTCGCTCTCGTTCGCTTAATAGGCAGCGCCGGTTTCGGAACATACTCTTGGTACTTGTTCTCAATATCATCTAGTTCCATCATACCCTTCAGAACTCGAAGATCCGCATCAGACAATACATCTTTAGATTCAACATCCTTTATGTAGGACTCAGCCTTCTCTTTTGGCAACTCGGATGCAAATAACATACATCGCTCGAGTAGCATTTCATCAGACCAAAAGGTCTCACCTTTCCACTTCATCATTGGATTTACATTTAGCAGAGCTTAGAAAATCCTGATGCAAGTGCGTTTGAACATGTCAAAGGTCTCCATCCAGGCGACCTAGAAGATGTTCGATCGTCGCCGAAACTCGCACGGGTCACAATCATAAAAAAGGTTGCAAGGCCTCAACAGTCGCAGAATCCCATAGTAGACCCCCCACTGTTGAGGCCTTGAAACCTTTTTCAAGGTGACTAGGCGTTTACTAGGTCGTTGTTTAAGGTGACGAAAGGGTCGCTAGATGATATGGAGGAGATACACTTAGGTATCTAGGTCTGTTAGAGGGGGAAAGTATGAGTTGACTTGAAGGCCGGCAATGGAGGGGAAGACGCGAGCTAATCACATTATCATTCCTACTCAGGATCTAAACACGACTCCATTGATATTCGCAAGCTAATGACTCGATAACCGAGACCTAGTTGATGTTCGGATCGTTGCCGAAAATCGAACGGGATTAGATGGCAAAAAAGGTTGCAAGGCCTCAACAGTCACAGATTCTTATAGTAGACCCCCCACTGTTGAGGCCTTGCAACCTTTTTCGAGGTGACCAGAGGGAGCACTAGGTCTTGGTTCTAATCAACTATGTTCCACTACGTCAATATGTAGGACATGTTTCAATCCTCTTCAGCGGATGAGTCCCTTAACCTTTTGCGGTCCGCATATCGATATACCATGAACTATATCGACGATACAGAACTATCGATAGTCGCTGCGTGGTGAAGTTTGACGACATTGCGCTGCAAGGTGTCTCGACAAATGGAGTAGACATTCCAAACTTGTCAAGTCTTTCGTCCCTTGACATGGAATCTAAAGGTTGCCTAATGTCCCTTAATTGAGTCAGAAACGTTTGACTCAATTAGTAACCAATGGTCATTAATTGAGTCTATTTATGAGACTTAAGTCATATAATCGACTTAATCAATAGTTACTAATTAAGTCATTGTCACAGTCCATATATATGGACTGTGACAGCGTGGTAAAGGCATATAAAAAGAGAGCGGCCGCCGACGAAAAGGCCGTCACCACAAGTACCGAGCTATTCCCAGGACACAGCGTACGATGAGACACACACGACACACACGAGATACCTCCTACCTTCACACGATATACATGGACAACCATGATTGTAGCTGTCACCGTCATTGTTCACTCAACACTTTTCCTTAGCCGTGCCTAAACAATTGGCCAGAGCTTCTGCTCGAATACAACTGCTTCCTCTGGAAGTGGGGCACACAAAGCCGGCAGGCCGGTGTGCTCTCTACAAGTCTTCTAAGCAGACACGGTCAAGACTGCTTACGTAAGCAAGCGTGAAGGTGTTTCGTTTGATTCAAAGTGTTTCGACATCGCAAAGTGATTCTTCCCTTAACGATGGAATCTAAAGGTCGCCAAGGATTCAGTCAGTTAACGAAACACCTAATGACACCTTATTCAGTCAACGAAACACCTAATGACACCTAATTCAGCCATTGAAACACCCAATTCAGTCAAATCCAATAATTACTAATTAAGTCATTGTCACAGTCCATATAGTCAAATTCTTCCTTCAAAAAGCCCGGATTCCTGAAGAACTAGCGGATATTCCAATATGTACTACATTGTGTGCGCCACGAAAATCCAGTAAGAGTGCGCTTGTATGTGGGCTCATTGATCAAGTGTATGCCAAAGTCCACGACCGAGTTATTATCATGTCTGATACTGTTGAATACGATGCGTCGGTGAAAGAACTCAGCAAACATACAAGACATCAAAACATCTTCTTCATCGACGATGTTTCCAATACTAGTATCAGAGCCATCATTGAAGAACAAAAGACGCTGTTCAAAGAGAACGCATCCACCTTGTTACTTTTTATAGATGATGCCGCAGATGGTGCAAGGAGCAAAGACTTGGCAGCGGAGCTTGGAAGGCTCTACACGAAATCAAGACATTTCGGCGTATCCATCATTGTAGCCATCCAGAGTGTGAATGGTCAGTTGACTAGTAAACACAAGAACTGTACGACTGAATGGATATTATTCCGAAATTCGAATCAGGACATGAAGGTCCTTTCAGAAACGTTAGCGTCCGCTTTCAAAACATCGAAAGAAGTACTAGAATATTTGACTGAATGTACAAAAGAACGCTTCTCTTTCTGTTACATCGATACAACAAAGAACAATGCAAGGGAAATGTATAGGTATTGTGACTCGGAGGGTTTCAAAGAATATTTTGATGAATAAACGGCAGGAGCTATTTTTGGATTTTTTTTTAACTTGTGTTTTCAACGGAAGGAAAGGCGTACGGAGGCAGTCAGACGGTAATATAAGGAGGTTGTTTCCTCCAACATCCATCTACAAACCGGATCCGCAGACGTCTATATCAAGGTTGCCAACCATCTTTGCCAACCAGCCTTGCTCAGGCTTGCCAAGGCGAATAGTCCTATCGAAACGATGAGCAATATCCCTTTGGTCAACCTCAATAGGCAGAAACATCTGTTCAGCACCACAGAAAAACGTAAATCGGTTTACGAAGTCCTTGATGATGTTCAGCTCAATGCATTGGATGCATTGACACTACTGATAGAGATGATAAAGCTTGAGAGGAAGATAAGAGACAAATGTGACCTGATTTGGGAGGCGTGTCGAATCAAATACGGATAAACAAATATGATGCAGATTCACATCGAGCTGCATTGCCCAAGTTCATTCGATTACTTGAACATGAGGACATGAGGACTTTTTTGAGTCGTGATGCTGAAGTACGAGCGATACTGGAGCCGTTTTACCGCGAAGCAAGAGCATCGGTGCACAACCCACTACAAATGCTTGCGATCATGAATAACAATGCTGGACCAAGTCATTTTGTACCGCGGAACATTGGACCTGGACCAAGCTCCAACAGGCATGAGACTGGACCTATTGTCACAATGCCATTTACTCGGGAGAGCACGCCAGTTACTACAAGCCATGAAGTACCGGTGACTATCCCTCAGTCAACACCATCGTCTACCTTATCAAGACTTCGGTCCAGAAATGATGAAGATGTTGGAGAAACAGACGGTCTACCTCCAAAACGTCGTAAAGGAAAGTGTCACAACTGCAATGACGAAGACCATGATCAACGCAAATGCACAAAGCCTTGTCGAAACTGTTCGGATCCTGGACATAGAGTCAATAAGTGCCCAATCCCGACGTGTCCACCTAGAGAAGCTTAGTTATCATGTTCTTGATACTATGTCTAGTTATCGTGTATTTCATTGTACTCATCAATCAAATCTCGTGCGTCAATATCATCTTCGTTGACCCATGAGTCGTGCTCACCTGACCATTCAAGCCATTTAACCTTGTACTGTGTACGTCCACGATACCCTCTGCGTCCCACAATTGCTTCAACTTCCTAATGTTCTTCCTGCTCTCTGTCAGGACGCAGTGACCGACGTGGTTCGGCAGCAGCCTCATTCTGTTCTCTTATCAACTCATTATCCTCGAGCGGATCATCAGCACTCTCTTCAACTTCTTCGTCTTCCTCACTTTCATCGAGTGCATCTCTCTTCAACATAGGTGGAATCGCTAGCAGAGAACTTTTAGGGTACCTACCCTTCAAAATTTTCCCATCTGCGTCCATGAGGCAATATGAAGCAAGTATGTTGGCATAAGTAGAGTTTGTACGTTCTGCAACATTGTACACGTCTTTACTCCAGAATCCGGTCTTACCATATTTCTTCACACTGCTTTTCAAATCGCGTTTGATACGAACTCTTTGACCAATATGTAATGGTTTCGTTCTCGAATTGATGTGGTATCGTTTAGAGATATTCTTAGTGATTTTAGCCTGGGCTGCTGCTACCATTTCAGGATCCGCTGCTTCAAGGTCGTTGGGACTCTGTCCCGTGGCGAAAGAACGCATCTCATTAATGTTCTTCACAACCGTCGGAAGTCTTGCTGCCCATTTCCTATCATCGTTTGCATTCATCAGTCCGTATAGCTGCTTTTTGATATCGCCGCCCCTGCGTTCCACAAAGGCATTCGCTTCAGGTCTCCCTGGTTGCGTGTAGATGTGCTTGATGCCGTGACTCTGTAGCATTGCTTGAAAGATACGTTGAAAGTGACTGCCCTGGTCCGTCTGAACGATTCTAATCTCCTTACCTTCACGTTGACACTGTTTTACCATATCTTCAACTGCATTGGTCATCTCCGTCTCCCTCTCATTCCTCAAAGGTCTTGCCCATGATTTCTTCGTGAAGCCGTCTATCATATGGACAAAGGCGACATACCCTGCATCTGTGTATGTTCGCATCGATACCATGTTAATTTGGAGGTAACCTGGTTTCTGAATATTCAAAGGCGCAACGACAGTGGGTGTCCCCGGCTTGCGATGCCGCTGCCATTCGTTTTTGGAATAGAGAAAGTCATAGAGGATACTTCTCTGGGAGCCCTTGAAGTCAGGGTACTTGCGACGGACAGCAAGCCAAAGGTTGTCTCTACCAACTTTCATCGTAGAATAAACATCTTCAACTTGCTCCCTCTCTCGGTCTGTTAACGCACGGAAACTCATTTGCTAATAAGGAATGATTATGTTACTGGAACGCGTGAATGTTCTTTATAAAAAGCTACTACATATTACAAAAGGACCTAGAGACTCATGGATTTTATTTCAATAGCCAAGGAGGTAATCAAGAAGTTACGCCATGCACGCTTTACATCTGCACGTGACCAATTAGAGAAAGAACTAAGGTTTCCTACCTTGCTAACAAAGGCTTCTCATGATGGAGTGTATGTATCCATTCTACATTCCGAAAACAAAAACATGTCCATCAGTGGGTAACAATCGAAGGCGACGGTGAAGTATATGCTAATACAATTGAAAGACATTTGCGGTTCGGAGATAACTCTCACTTGTTACTTATTCTTTCGAATACACCACAACGTAATGCAAGACTGACTTCTCCAGATCTAAGTGATATTATACTGGATTGTTGTAACCATATTTCGATTAACACTACAGTGTATACCCGGTGGACATTTGAAGATTCCAGAGTTGAAGACACTATCAAGATTGTCTAAGTCCGCTTTTGGAACGCATCGACCCCTACACAGAGTGTACGGGTCGCCCATTCATGTATGTAAGGTTATCAACCGTGTCAAATGGAAACCCCTAAAAACCCGCACAGACTGTGTGCGGGTCACTCTCAACCAACACTTCCTAGTGTTAAAGGCAACCTATCAACATGGACCCATTACTGGCAGAAGAGAATCTCATAGACAAACGATGGTTTTTGTTGTCAATCCAGATGCGCCCGAAAGCTTCTTGAATACGATTGATTGCAATGTGAGTAAAGAATGGATAGAATGACGGATAGAAAAATACAAGCTTCACGTTTTCTTTCCTTCTATGACGGAACAAGGATTTCCTTTCTTTTTATGATGGAACAAGAATCGATCAATGTGCGTTTCAATTTGTATATAAAAAAAACTATCTCAATAGAGTAAGAGATATTTTAAGTAACATCGCCACTATACAAATACTACGAAAAATCAAAAAGTTTCAAAGATGAGTACCGACAATGTCGAAGTTTCCGTACCGACCAATTCTCGGAAACGCGACCACCAAGCAGTCGAGACAGCAACTCCAAAGGCGAAGAAACAACGCGGTCGTCCTACCAAGCAATACCTCAACTTTGACTTGACTCGTCAAGAAATCGCCAAAGTTTTCAATGACGGACGCAAACCTGGAGCCAAAGCCTATGATCCGAGCCGGAAAGAAGTCGCGGCTGTTTTTAGGCTTTTTGAAGACAAGAAGAATATCAAAAAAGTCTTTGACAAGCCGGATAAAATCGTTGCTGCTGTAGCCTCTTGGAACCTGAATGAAGATGTCCAAGGTCAATCTCTCAGTAGCATTGCGCGCTTTTATCGACTTCAAGGTAGTCAACTCATGTGCCTTGACGATGGCACCTTGGAAACGTTGACACGGGCTTTCTATGCTGCTATGAAATCTAAAAGGAAGCCAGCTGAAGATAGGCGCCTCGCTGGAGAACCTTCGCCACGCGAGCAGAACCGCGACGTGCACGTGGAATTCCCAGACATGAAAGAGAGTGCGCAAAAGAACTGGGATGACAATGCGTCATCTCTACTGGCTGCCACTCGCAGGCTGACCCAGTTCCAGTACCACATCCTTCTGCGAGGAGTGCTCCTATGCATCTACACACTGATGCCCAATATCCGCTCCAAGTGGGTTGACATCAAGGAGTCTCCTTTTGATGTTTACACCGAGGATAGATTGTTCAATGCCGGTAATCGCAAGGTCCTCATCTTCAACACCAACCGCAAGAGTCAATCGGGAAGCTATGTGCAAGACATCCCGCAGGACCTTTCCGGCATTCTTGATCGCTGGCGCCACTTCAAGACGTTTTGCTTCCCTGAAGGTACCAGCCATGTTCTAGTGGACTTTGAAGGTAAGCAACTGACTCGGCGTGCCCTCCGCGACCACATTACGGAAGCGTGGAAGTGTGTTCGTCAACAGCCCATTGGGATCTCGGACATGCGTCGCAGCCATATTACGCATCTCATCGAAACGGTTCGTAACACAGGAGAATTGACTCGTTACGCCAGCGACTTTCACCATACCAAGGCAGAGTTCGATCTTTACTTTAGGGTGATGAAGATTAAGAGCACAGCAGAGGACTGGAACGAAGAAGAGAGTACAAAAGATGCCTCTGAGCCTGAGGAAAGCGACAATGATGAAGTGATAGTGGTTGATTGAAAGTTTGAGTCGAATACGCAAAAATGTGACTAGGGATTTGTAGTGAAGAAAGCTTCTCCCGAAACGAAAAAAGTTGGGTGTCTAGAGAGGGTCGAAAATGACATTTTTAGTTGTAATATAGGTCCTTGTTTTTTTTTTAACAATTTTCATTGGTCATCCTTATAATCTTTCTAAACTTAAAACTCAAACTACTCAAGTACTCAAAGCTTTGAAAGACGCTCACGAGAACGTTTTTTAGGAAATTTTTTGGGTGCCTAGTGGAATGCTCAGAATACCTCGAAAAGTAAAATGTACCATCAACGGAACACCTTCTGGAAAGCATACGACTGGCACTTTTTCCAAAAAGAAGGAGCACCAGGATGGACATAATGCCCGATGAAGATTAAGAGCACAGCAGAGGACTGGAACGAAGAAGAGAGTACCCAAGATGCCTCTGAGCCTGAGGAAAGCGACAATGATGAAGTGATAGTGGTTGATTGAAGTTTTAGTTACATAGCAAATGTCGAGAATAAAAGTTGTATATTGAGAAGCGTTTCTATACAATACAACTACACTTGATACTATCCAAAGTATCATCAGATACCATCAAAATCTTCCTCTTGGTAATATTCAGTTTTTCCATCCTCGCCATATACAAGGACCCACGAGCATTTGGAAAAGTGACCTTGCATAGTGCCATACTCCCTCAGTTGTATGTGTTTTGGAATGTCTGCTGCCAATTCGTCTAACAACGCTTCAGTTTTTTCCATTTTCTTTAGTTCCTTCGCAAGGTCATTGGTGAGACGCAACTTTTCGTCTGGATGATCCGCCTTAAAATGCTTTAAATCGTTTCTAATGTCGAAAAGCAGACTTGATAATTGCCGTACAAGTATTTCGAAACTTTCATGTTCAATAGTCACACGCATCGTGAAGGTCCAAAACTTGAAGTATTTCTGAAAGAAGCTTTCACTGAATTGGACACTTCATATCAAGGACATGATGCTATTTATATTGGGCTGGACAATTCTGTTTCTTTCCTTTTCACACAAAACGAAAAAAAATCCACAAAAAGGAGAAAAAGTAAAACTTCGCAACAAGTTCGATCGACCAAATATAGAATACATTGAAACAACACTAGACAATATCAACGATACACCTTCTGAAAAGCATGCGACTGGCACTTTTTCCAAAAAGAAGGAGCACCAGGATGGACATAATGCTCACATCCAGATTTGTTGCACATGCGATTCCGTGGATCATTCTTCACCAATGGAAGTTGAAGTAGAGCAGGAATAGGCATGTTGCGTGATCTCGCGTAATACTTGCCGCAAAGTGTCACTTTGGCTCTGCGAATAGGGCAATCGCAATGAAAGTAAATGGCACATGCTTCACATTTCATGTTATGCTGTCTGCAGAAAGTGCAGAGTTCGTCTTGGTCTTTAAGAGGAAACCTAGTGTTGCATAGGTTGCAGTCACGCGTAGTCCTTCTTAACTTATTGAGCAAGTCTCTGCTGTTGTTGGTGTGTCCCAAAGTTTTTGATGCAATGACTGCCGATTTCCAAAATGACTCCACTGATGGTATTCTTGACCATGTATATCTCCTTAATTGGATGGCTGCAAATACACTGTGAAGAGTCTTCCTTGTCGTTGCAATACATGTCTGTCACTTGGAATTCCTTCATATTTTCCTCAAAGTTATCTCCATGATGCCCATGACGGTTGATTTCATTCATGAAAATCTGTTGATAGTTCACCATGATGGGGTCGAATTGATTTTGATAAGTGTCTTATGAAATTTCGAGTGTAATATTCCCTTTTCTAATAACGTGTGTCTGGAAATATATAAAGAAAGCTTTTTTTATTTGTTAAAGGTTAGATAAATCACCATTCCCCAAAATAGTGGTTCATCTGTGTCGTACAAAATGACAGGCATTTCTATCAAAGAAGTCAAAAAGGCGAAGAACGTGTTGATCGCTAAAGGATTCCTCCCGATTCCTGCCAATGATAGGAAGTATCCCCTTGTGAAGACATGGAAGGATTACAAGCATGTCGACTTCAACAAGGCATTGAACAACATTTCAGGTGTCCAAGCCAACATCGGTTGCATCACTGGACCCAAGTCCAACATCCTGGTGATTGATATCGATAAGAAGAAGCCCGCCAAGTTGTCCAAATCGCCGGAAATCTATCGCGACCGTAAAGGAACTGATGACTGGCAGGAACTTATTGCGACCTACGGTGAACCTCTTACTTTGAAAAGTAATACTCCGAGTGGTGGTACCCACTATTACTTTCAATGGGATGAGAGGTTTGCCGACCAAGTTGCTACTACCGCTTCCTGTGTTATCGCCATCGATGGAAAACTCTGTGCTATCGACAGTCGCGGCGATGGCGGATTCATCATGACTCCACCTTCAGTGATTGCCGAAGGACAGTATGCGTGGCAACCGACCAATGACATTGGCAATGTTCCTATCTCACCAATTCCGGAGTGGTTGAAAAAGTTGATGATCAGTACTCGTAACTTGGGCAATCATGATACTCATCAGAAATCTGTCAAGGCATTGTTTGTCGATCCTTCTGAGAATCAACCAGTGAGTATCAAAGAAGACTTTGAGTTATTCAAGAGATCGGATCTGTACAAGGGTCACAAATGTTTGAAGGTCGACCAATACCAGCGCCTTATCCTTAAGGAGACAAAAGATTTCGATTGTGCCATTTGCAAACGCACTCATGTCAATCACAGCAACCACCCGTTTCTCATTCGCCGCGATGGAGTGTTGCTGTTTGTCTGTCGCCCGTCCGCCGGGGACCACAAGTTTGTTGCTGCCGTCAAAGACAAGGATGTCTCAAAAGAAGGCAAGTCTGCTAATCCTGAACCGCCGACACCTCATCAGATTCTCATGCAGCAACTATGGGCTCCTGCTAAGAAGGAGAAACTTCTCAAGTACAAAGGATTCATCTACAAGCCCATTTCGCCTGCTCAGCCTGCTGCGTACGTTCAGCCCGAGCCGTATGCCGATTTTGTGAACAACGTCCTAACCGGCAGTGATGTTTTCACTTCGACTCCGAGACGCTTCAAGGATGTTATGGACCACCTGCAATTGTACAATGACAAGGACCTGACGTTCATGAAGGTGGACAAGAACATCCTTGCGTGTCGCAACGGGTGCCTATTATTAGAAGAGGCTGAATTCGTGGATTATACGGACGAGCGCATCAACGGAAATGTAGCACGACACTACATTGATGCGGACTACAAGGGATCGGGAAGTACACCTACGTTTGATTCGTTTATCAAATTTCAGCTCAGTGAGGACAGAACAGAGGATGAAGTGGACGAAATCTTCAATACTCTGCTTGCGTTGATCGGCAGATTATTTTTCAACGTCAATCAATGCGACAGATGGGCTGTTGCGCTTTGTATCATTGGAGCCGCCAACACGGGAAAGTCGACGCTCAACAAGATCATTGAAAAAATGTTTGCCCCAGATACGGTAGGGATCATTGCCGCAAACTGGGAAGAGAAGTATGGAAACTCAGGGCTGCATGACAAGGAACTTATTGTCATTCCCGAAATTCCTTCAGACATGCACAAACTCATGAATCCTACGCAACTTCAAACCATGGTGACTGGAGAGCGTACCTCCATTGTTGGCAAGCACAAGGATGCATTTTCTGGTCACATTCCTGCCCAAATGGTGATCTTTGGGAACTTTTTCTTTTCCTTTACCGACTCCCAAGGATGCATCACACGTCGCTTTCCGATACTGACTTTCCACAGAGCCATCACCAATCTGGACAGCAGCATTCTGGATAGAATCGTCAAAGTCGAGCTGATGGAGTTGATCTTCAAGTGCGTATCCATGTACAAGTCGACCAGAGAAAAGTATCCCAACAAGGACTTTTGGGACTTTTCTCCAGAATACTTCAAGGAAAACATGCAGTATTCTGCCGTAGCGACCAATCACTTGTACCGGTATCTAACATCATCGCCGGATGGAAACAAGAATGCTACCCATATGTTTTATGCTCGGAAAAGGTTCGTTGAACCAGTACGTATCAGGACAAGTTTGCAGGATGTGAAGAAGGCGTTCCACAACTACATGAAGTTCAATCATCAAGATGTCAAACCCAAGTTCGATGAGAATGATTACTCAGCGTTCAAGATGTTGGGGTATGAAATTACAACTATGCATATATGCAAAGGTTGCAACAAGCAGGCACGTGGAGGGCGGAACAAGTGTTGCAAGGATTATGGGACAGCGAATCGAATCAAGAGGACGTACATCTATGATTTAGAGTTGGTGCGTGAGGAGACGACGATGGAAGTATCGGCACCACCACCAATGTACGGAGAGTAAGAGAATTGGGGTTTTTACCCAAAAATGTGACTAGGGATTTGTAGTGAAAAAAGCTTTGTCTGGAACGAAAAAAGTTGGGTGTCCAGAGTGGGTCGAAAATGGCATTTTTAGTTGTATCTATAGGTCCTTGTTTCCTTTTAACAAATTTCATTTGTCATCCTTATATTCTTTCTAAACTGGAAAACCCAAATGCCCAAATACCCAAAACCTTCAAAGACGCTTACGAGAACGTTTTTTAGGAAATTTTTTGGGTATCTAGTGAAATGCTCAGAATACCTCAGGGCTTCAATGGACGGTAGGTAGGTTAGCATAAAGAGTACCGGTGGTTTCCTTTGGGGAAGGGGCGTGGTGTGACTTGAACGGACCTGATTGGCAACCCTTGGCAGCCCTTGTCACCCCTTGGCAACCGAGGATGTCAAGGAAGATTGGCAGGACCGCGATGGACAACGATGAAGATACGAGTATGACGCAAAGCGGGTACTTGTACGAGAAACCATGATGGACGCTGACGTTTCAAAGAGGATGAGTTTTGATCGAACAAAGTAGGATGATGTTTGGTTGCAATGCGGCGCCTCCTCTCGCTATACCGGGTTTGCGGAAGTGGAAGTCTTGGCGGATTACGTAATGGTCGCTATGTCGGTTCCGCTATACCAAAACAACGGGCGCTCTCTAAAAATAGTTGGATTCCATTATGGCGGCTTCTCTCGCTATACCAGGATCATAACAGCTATTTTTAGGAGCGGAGAGCAACATACTGCCGCCATGCCCGGTTCCTTCCGCTATACCAGGATCTTACTGTCACAGTGCCCTCCCGGCATATCAATATTGATATATTAATAACCCTAACCCTAACCCTAACCCTGACCCCAAAGGAAACCGCCGGGATTATAAGGATGACCAATGAAATTTGTTAAAAAAAAAACAAGGACCTATATTACAACTAAAAATGCCATTTTCGACCCTCTCTAGCCACTCAACTTTTTTCCTTCCGGGAGAAGCTTGTTTCACTTCAAATCACTCGTCTCATTTTTGCGTATTTTTCCCAATTCTCTTACTCTCCGTACATTGGTGGTGGTGCCGATACTTCCATCGCCGTCTCCTCACGCACCAAATCTAGATCATAGATGTACGTCCTCTTGATTCGATTCGCTGTCCCATAATCCTTGCAACACTTGTTCTGCCCTCCACGTGCCTGCTTGTTGCAACCTTTGCATATATGCATAGTTGTAATTTCATACCCCAACATCTTGAACGCTGAGTAATCACTCTCATCGAACTTGGGTTTGACATCTTGATGATTGAACTTCATGTAGTTGTGGAACGCCTTCTTCACATCCTGCAAACTTGTCCTGATACGTACTGGTTCAACGAACCTTTTCCGAGCATAAAACATATGGGTAGCATTCTTGTTTCCATCCGGCGATGATGTTAGATACCGGTACAAGTGGTTGGTCGCTACGGCAGAATACTGCATGTTTTCCTTGAAGTATTCTGGAGAAAAGTCCCAAAAGTCCTTGTTGGGATACTTTTCTCTGGTCGACTTGTACATGTCGCGGATCCCAAGACCGCAATCTCAGAACCTCAAGGGAGCGGTGCGGAGACCGTGCCTCAACTCCTAGCATAATAAACACAAGACAAGAACAAGATCTGCACCTCCGAAACACACCCGCAGGTTTGATAGCTAAAAATAAATACTACGGAGACCATCGCAAGGGTTCTGACGTTAAGGAGCGACGCCCGCTGGCACTCGAAACCTTAGAAGTCAAGGAGCGGCGCGCACAAGGCTCGGAAGTACATAGGGGAATTTCCGAGAGCGATAAAACAACGCCCGAGAGAAAGCGCAAGCAGGCGACGGAAAGCTCCTATAAATAGAAGGCTGCAGCGGTGAAGGCAAGGAGGGCGAGAAACAGTAGAAACTTAGAGTCAGATAGTTCTAATTCAATACACGAGCTGAACTATACAAATCACTCTATACAACCCCAGTGAGAAAAGGCACGCACGCTAAGTAACCGCGTCCCACGGGTCCGATCCCGCTTTTCCACGCTCGGCGGCGGCATAGTTAACGGACTGATCATCCGGCTCAACATCGCTCCTTGGTTCACCTATCAGCACTCTCGTGCCCTCCCATTTAATCACGGATCCTCGTATTTACGGATCCGAGACACGCTGCGTCCCACGCGCTCTGTCGCAACCAAATTAAACATAAACAAAGCCCACGGTCATCCCGGAAGCGCCAATCTTATCTTATTTCGCTCGGCGCATCACAGCACGAGCGAAGAAATATCCGTTACATGGTGGAGAAACCCAAAGGTGAACCCATTTACACTTCAACTCCAAAGGCACCGATTCCCGAGATTGCGGATCAGAGCCCTCTTTCACAATTCTTCCAAGAATTACTGCTGAAAAAAGGACAGGTTCCAGTACCAGCAAAAATGTCTTCCGACGACATTTCCCAAACGCCGCGTCCAGCTGAAGCGGCGGATGAAACGATTTATTACGGACCCGACAAATACGAGTTAACAGTCTCCGACACCGAAACTCAGGGACCAAAGCCATTGACGGTTGACTCCCTCCAGGATCTCCATGAGCGCCTATGTGCGCTGGAAGGATCAACGGCCCAGGCAACAGACCAAGCACTACTCGCCCAGGCACACACACATCAATGGCTTGAGGGCATCGACGCCCGCATGAATGAACTCTTTGAATATATCAAAGTTCAGGCCCGGCCACAGAAGGCAGCGACCCCCGACATGATGACTCCCACACCATCCTTAGTTAAGCCGCAAGTTCGCTTTTCTGAACAAAAAACTCATAAAACCCTTTTTCCAAAAAACAGCAGCATTCAGGAAGACTTTTACGGTACCAGTCAAGGCCTCAGGTCTCCGTTCCGCTGGGCAGACAGCGTCGAAGAGGAAGAAGAAGGCCCCGGCCCAACAGAAACGGTTCCGGAGCCCGTTCACGCGACGCGCAAGTACCAGTTGCGCCCGGAGGATCTACCTAAGTTCTCAGGACGACTGAACGACCCAGTGGAAGATTGGATCAAAAAAGTCTCGCTCCGACAACGTTTAAACCAAGTCTCGGACACCCGCATGGTGCAGCTCCTCCCTCTTCTATTGGAAGTCGGCTCCCCGGCGGAGAGCTGGTTCGATTCATTGAACGTCGAGGACGTGGAGACGTGGTCGTGGAACAAATGGATGAAGGAGTTACAAAGGGAGTACAGTAACCCTATGGCCGCCGAGGCCTTGGAAGACCAATACTACAATTGCTCGCCGGACCCCAAAAAGCACCGCAATTTTGTAGCGTTCATAGATGAAAAGGATCGGCTGCGAACCCTTGCTTACGGGCGACGAGCGGAAATGATGGCTCCGCGAGACTTTCATTACCGGCAAATTCACAAGCATTTACCCCCCGACGTCGGTATCCTAGCCAGAAACTCAGGAATTTCGACCATTCCAAGGCTCAAGGACTTCGTCAAACATTACTTCGGGTCCCCGGAAACCAAGCATCGTGACCCGTGCTTCAAACGAGACCGGGACCAGTCTCAACGGGATTCCAACACCCCAAAGGACAAACAAAGCAAAAAGGATAAGGCTCCGACACCCAAGTCTCTGGGTCGCGGAGCTGACAACACGGAGCGAAAACGCCCAGATGTGAACGTTAAACCTCCCAGCAATTGCGACATCTGCAACGGAAACCACTGGCGCAAATTCTGCTGGCAAAATCCCAAATATGAAGCCCCAGGAGCGAAGGGCCCTTATGGAGCGCCAAGGCCAGACGGCTGGAAGCCACGCTCTGAAAAGGGAGTCCATTTTTCGAACTCCGACCCTGCAAAATTTGGGCCGGAGGATAAACCCAGCCAGGCGGAAGTGAACCTGGCAGCCAGGGAAGGATTCCACACAGTAGGATTCTTCGACGTTGCATCAGGCAGTTCCGAAGCCCGCATTCTGCTAGCAGATAGGGATGGACCAACGCGGATACATCCAGGAATACCTCCCCCGAGTGCCGACGAACACAGTGGGGAAATCAACGAGGATTTGCTCTGGAGGCAAATATGTACTATCTGGGGAAAACCTCAGGTCTCGCTCAGTGAACCCGGCAGAAACCCTCGGACCCTATCTTTCTTTAGTTCAGATCCCGGACGCAAGGCCGGACATCTGGGGACAGACCCGTTCTCTGTGGGGTGGACCTCCCATCACCTCTATTATGCTCACGTGCCCAGCACTGAGGCCGCTAAGTTCCTCCTCAAAGTCCAGAAGGATGGGACGCCTCGACTTATCTTAGTCACCTCCCTCGACACGGCTGACATCGAGGAATACCAGAAATGGAGCTCCGAAGATGCTCTTTTGGTGTCCCGAGAGCACGCAGCGAAAGTTACCATGGCTTTCCTGCTCACAGGAAACGTCGTCCGCGCTGACTATTATTGGAGGCGCGGAAACCCAAAAATTGTAGCCATAGGTGCACACCCTAGTCTCCAACAAGCTTCACAAGACTCCCGGAGTCGAGACGTTTTTCGGGCTCTAGCTATGCTAACGCAGCCCAACAAGTCACCAACGAACCAGAAAAGACGGGCTCCGTGCCCAAAATTCACGAGCTTGCAAGAGCTAGTCACCGCGTCGGAGAAGGAAGTGGTGCCACATCTGGAAACGCAACGACAACAGGAAGCACTCCTCAGCATAGACCTGGGTCTGCTAACAGTTGAAGGACGCGCCGAGCCAACCCAACCATGTTGGACAGTAGCTGTCATCCAGGAACTATGGGTACCAGTTGTATTAGACACCGGGGCATCGGAATCCTTGATTTCCAGCTCGTACCTCGGCCTCCTGTATGAGCCGCACCAAACGGTGGCCTGTGAACCGACCGATTTCAAGGGGATAGGGGGACACACGACCTCCAATTCCTCGGTTTGCCTCTCGGTCGCGCTACGAGGACGAGCCGGTGAATATCTCACCTTTCGGGCTCATTTTCGCATAATCCAACATAACCGCCCCTTAGTGCTCCTGGCCAACGACGTGCTCGGAGCCCTCAAAATGCAGACCTTGGTGCAAAAACCGCCTCATCCAAGCTTTGCAATCACGCTCACGAACCCGGACATTTCCATACCATGCTCCGTGACCAGTGAGCTTAGCACGGACCACCTCAGTGGAGTCCCCGTCACCACCAACCTGGGACAGTTCATGAAGGACACACCCTCTCAAGGAAAGCACCCAGAACGTCCGCATCAACGTCTGGCCATGACTAATAACGGTGCCACTAAGTATGTTTATCTGCACGACACCCCACTCTCGATCCAAGAGGCAATGGACAGCACTACGCCAGCAATCGCGCGTACCTCCGAACCCGAAGAACAAGGTTCGGAAAACCTCCAACCCATGGATTGGCACGACGAGAACTTGTCAAAGGACGAGTGGGAACGTTTAGTCAAAGAATGGAGCCTTGACCCCAACTTTCGGGCACCCGAGGCCCTAGAAACGCAGTTCCTGGATCCGG